>JADBJO010006298.1:48538-137402 GCA_016801955.1 Conus betulinus | reverse complement strand
CCGATCGGACAGCGCCGAGGTGGGAGACCCAGGTCGACCCAAGTCTGTGAGGTTGGGTGCCACAATCGACCAAATAGTTGTTCAGGTTGGGTGTGGGTATTAAGCCACTGGTCCCTCTCGGGGGCATAGAGCCACTGGTCCCCGGGGAGATAAGCGGGCTGTGGCGGCCCAGAGTACTGTGCAGGGACTCGCCGGGGACCGGGGTAACCTGGGGCAGCAGGGGGGGAATAATAATCGACCGTAGTATGTGGTCCCCCCCCGGGAGCATGCCGGGCCCCAGAGGAATGGGGCAGGTTACCCGTGGTCCCGCTGGTAGATCCTCCCCCCGGAACGGGACCGAGGACGTTGCCCAAGTGGGGGGCGAGTAGGTCGGGCCCCCAACGTCCTGAACCCCTAGGGGAACCTGCGACGGCGAGCGGGGGTTGGTCGGCCGTCTTTGTGTATGATCACAACCGGTGGATGCACTCGGTGTTCCCATACGCCCAGAGTTATGGACATGTGCATGGGTCGTGCCAAGACGTGGCCATAACACTGCATCCGGAGCTAAGGGGACGCTCCTCGTGCAGGGGTGTTGGCTGCACCTGTGCACGGAGGGGAGAGCGTCGTGAGACGGCGAGTCCAGATGGGGGGAAGAAGTGGACCCGCCTGTCTCATAAATGCGAGTGACGGGTGGGGGTCCAGCCCAAGGCCGTCACCCGTGCCTGTCCGCGGCCCGGCAAGGGTCCCCGGGGGCCGGGGGTCGCGTGACTCGGCATAGTAAGGTGATGAGTGTGTAAGCGCAGGAAAGCTAGAAGGCAGGGTGGCTGGGGGCGAAGCGGACTCCCGCTGGGAAGTTTTGGCTAGGGGGGGTCCCTTAAGTGGGGCCCTGCCCTTAGATTTCCTGGGCATGTCGAATGAAAGGCACTTAGCAATAGCCGCCGGTTGCCTTCTAGCTTTCGAACGCAACGGTCGTGCGTCCGTCGGTCGGGTAGAGGAGGGAGATTCCCGCGTCCCCCCCGCGGGAGGGTCATCTCCAACTACCGCGGCCGTCCGTTCTCCCAAGGAGAGAACGGTTCGCTCGGGGTGGAAACCAACTCGTGGGTCCTCCGGGAAAGAGCGCGAACCCTGCACGTCAGAGTTGTTGCTCGACCCAGCCGAGTCCTTCACCATATTGGGCGATGGCGCCGAGCGAAACCGGAGCACACGATCGTAAGCGAGAAAGTCACGACGGTCGATCGAGGGGAATAACTAGGGCAATCGATCGACCGTGCGCACACAAAAATAAAATGAACAACGTACACAATGGAAAATAAGGAAAACAAGTCCGTACAGGGACACAAAGCGCAGCAGAAAAGGCGAAACTGCGCGTGAGAAGCGACCGTGGCGTGGCGCAAAGTGCTGAGTAACGCCACGTGTAAATACCAGGACAACGGTCGATCGCGATCGTTGAGGACACGAAGGCGAGCGAGAATTTCTGGCAAATGAGGGAAGGGGGCAAAGAATTAAATTGTGGACGAAAACAACCCCCTGTAAAATACTGGGGTATAAGTTGGTGACAAGAGGGGGAGACCGGCGCAAAACAAAATGGCGACGAGACAGGAAGATGGCGACGAGACTGGCTCACGATCGTCGCACAGGAGGTTGTGGAATAAATGACGGCGAGGGAGAAAAAACGGAATTTAGTGGCGACTGGGCCGAAGGCGATTGAAAAGGGAGGCCGATGGATAAGAGAGGCACCGAACCAGCGATGAACGCGGCGATGGAAAATGCCAATCAAGCTGAACCGGTGACGCGGAAAGCAGAACCGGGAGCACACAATCGCGAGAAAATTCCGAAAATAAGGTTAGAATGCTAGCCCAGCGATAACCTCCACGTCAAGATACTCTGAGGGATAAGCACAAGCCACAAATAAATGAGTTCAGAATGCGAACACAGCAATCTTTACACAAAGGCAAAGTATAGGCGAGACAGAGCACAAAGACTTATCTTGCTTGGGTGACAGGCCGAAGAAGAATGACGTACAGTACACGAACTTCGGCATCTTCCGTAGGCGGAAGTAGGGTGGGCGTCACGTGACTATCTTATTACTGCATTGGCCACAAAACTTCGGCCTGATGTCTTCAATACCACTACCTACTTCTACATCACTTTCATTCTCCATCTCTCTTTCAAACTTCTCCACTTCTACTGATGATTTGGTCTAACTCCTCTTGTGAATAATTGACCATCTCTTTGATATTCGTAGCAGACGTGAAAGCAGCCATTGTGAAAGTCCGTCTGTTTTATTCACAAAGTTATTCGCTGTGTTCTGTGCCTTTTCTTGATGAACACACATGGTTCCATCACCCAAAAATAGTGCCAGCACATGATTGGGCCATGCCTGAGTCTTCCTAGTTACTGTCTGCGACTCTGTATGTCTACACATGTGATCACTGTGTAATGGAAAATTCCCACCGAGAAGTCCCGTAGCTCATGGAACGGAAGTTCAGGCGCCTGTGGTTAGTCCCCACTGCTCCCGTTATGAATGTAAGAGGGTTAAATAAAGACAGAAATACTGAACTAAAAAAATCTTTAAAAGGAAGCTGTCTTTACTAGGAGTATCTTTATTGGCAATTCTCACTAAACTAAACACTCTAAGCCTCTGCAGAGATAGAAAAAAAATCAACTCACATTTCATCAATCCTAATACACCACACAGCAGCCTAGGGCATGTAATTCACACAGAACTCGATGACAACAAATTACTACTCATTCTATATGGTGCATCACTAAAACTGAATTTGACCTGCCTTTCCACTTCTAACAATCTTGAATACCTTATGCAATAAATTCTGCATACAAAGTCTTCTCACCTGAGGATTAGCTTTGCCAAGGGAGGTCAGGATATTGGACAGAATGTCTCGACTGTCATTGCTGACACGATCGGCCACTGCAAGCTTCAAGAGGTCCACCAACACACGGGCATCATCAGAGGACAGATGGCCTGTGAACTCATCCAGTCCAGGTGGAAAATCCGAGTCTGTGTCAGCGGTCTGTGTCACCTCATCAGGAGACACACAATGTTTCTGCCATGAAGCTGGTTGCTGGGGAGACCTTGGCTGCCAGGGCATGCATGCTGGGAAACGCATGCTCTATAGATGGTATCTGGGCAGAGGTTGACACCAATGAGAATGTAAGGATTGACCCGATTTGAAACATTGAACACTTCCAAAAAACGAGAACAGAAAGAAAGGAAAAGCTTTCCTAACTCCGACATATGTGTTAACAAAATGTTGTTTTGCAGTGTCTAATAGAAAATCATTATCAGCTACCAACTCCATCTTGGAGTCTTTGGAAGTGAAAGACTGAAACTTCACACACACACACACACATGCACACACACATACACACCACATACACACAGGGCTAGGGTAAACAAAATCATCTCAGCAATCAACTCTATTTCCAACCATTGTTAACTAGCCTAAAGACCCCCTGTCTGGAAAAATGGTCATCCCTTGATTTAATGCAGTCATACTGAACCTCCATTGCTGGATATCAAAAAGGCCGGTGAGAACAGCACACATCTAAATGGGTTAGTCTCTCCCTCAAGAGACTGGCACAAAGTGACAAATAATGAAATTGATTGTAGGAGAAAACACAAAAGAAGAAATATCTAACTCATGCACAAAATCTAGAAAAGAAGAAGACTCCATCCAAGGATATATTGGGATGAGTGGATGAACTGTGCAGCTCCAATAAAATAACAGAGGGCAAGCTGAAAAATGTGCAAATAAACACATGTGCAAAAACACATAGGACAGGAGATTTGATCTACCAAAACAAGTGATGAGAACTCACCAGGTGGGGAGGGGGGGGGGGGGGGGGGGGGGGGGGGGTTTGCAGCCTGAGCAACTACAATGTCCCTGAGGCAATCAAGGCATATCTTCAGACAGGTCCCAAAGGTTTGTGTGTGACTTCCTGTCTGCTGCCTATACAATGTCATCTACTGCAATGCTACGCCACATGGCCCAACTGGTGATGAGGGGCTGGACCTCATGTGCCCTCACACAGAGTAACTTTTATTCAAGACTGGCACAGCCTTTTAAACTTGAATAAAGTCAAACAAATACAAAGATGAACAATCCAATAGTGAGGGGGAAAAAACAAGCGCAGGCCAACAACTAAATTGTCTTCATAGTAATGACTTGGCAAAACTCTAGACTCAAGGAGGGGGGGGGGGGCGGGAGGTTGAAGATGAAGAAACTGGGAACATGAAATTAAGAAAATATATTACAGATATAAAAACTCAAGTCTTGAATAAAAGTGCCAGTCTTGAATAAAAGTTACTCTGTGTTAGGTTTCCTTATGGAGCAAAAACTACCTCACTTGTTTACTGTTTATTACTGTTCCCTACCTCATTTTTTTCAGCAACTTTTTTCCCTCCCCCCACTTTTGTTTGGTTTCTTTTACTACCCTTCGCTGGCTGCTTTGGGGGTGCTATTGGATTCTTTTTTGCACCCTTGGTGGTGAGAACACCACGGTATTATGGACTGTGGTGTGTCTCTATTTGACGCCAGGAGTGCAGATACAACCAGCCGTGTCTCCCTGATGACTTCCGACCCACCCAGCGGACGAAAGGCCTCGGAGCAGGCAATACAAATATATCTGCCTTTAAAAGGGATTGCGATGGTTCCCTTGTGCAGCTAGTGAAGAGTTTTATATCTGTAATATATTTCTTAATTTCATGTTCCCAGTTTCATCTTTCAACCTCCCGCCCCCCTCCCCCCTCCTTGAGTCCAGAGTTTTGCCAAGTCATTACTATGAAGACAATTTAGTTGTTGGCCTGCGCTTGTTTTTTCCCCCTCACTTTTAGATTGTTTGTCTTTGTATTTGACTGACTTTATTCAAGTTTAAAAGGCTGTGCCAGTCTTGAATAAAAGTTACTCTGTATCAGGTTTCCTTATGGGAGCAAAAACTACCCCACTTGTTTACTGTTTATTACTGTTCCCTACCTCATTCATTTCTAATGTCATAACCTTAGTTTTTGCCTGGAGCCTCTTGAGGTTTAACAGCTTTCCATCTGTTCTGAATCTGATGTCAGTGCCTACGTCTCCTTCTCTGAAGGTGTCAGTCAGCACTGCTGAGAACATAGTGCTGAACAGAGTGGGTGCCAAAACAGAGCGCTTGATGCCATTTGTGACAGGGATGGATCAGATGTCTTTCCGTTGTCCTGGATTCGGGCCTGCATACCCATCATGGGAGTGCCACTCCACAGAGATGAATTTCAGTGGGCATCCATATTTGGCCATGATCTTCCACAGGTCCTCTCTACTAACAATATCAAAGGCCTTGGTCAGGTCGAGATTGGTGGAAAACAGATTGGCATTTTGTTCATGACATTTTTCTTGGAGCTGTCTAGGCAACAAATACCACATCATTGGTTCCTCTGCCTTTTCTGAGACCTCACCGGCTCTCTGGCAAAAGCTCTTGCTCAAGGTGTGTTATAAGGCAGTTCAGCAGAATCCTGGTAAGTATCTTGCCTGCTGTAGAAAGAAGGGATATACCTCGATGGCTGTCACAAGCCTGCATGTTCCCTTTGTGCTTGTTCAATTGGACAATGAATGTATCTTTGAACTCCTGAGAGACTGCCACATCAGAAGAAACAAATGATGAAGCTTTTTAAGTCAGAGGGTGCCACTTTCTTTGCAGACTTCAGCAGTGGTATGCAGTCTGGGCCAGGAGCTTTGCCAGTGGATATCAAACATATCACTTTTTGGGTCTCCGAGACAGTTGGTGGTTCATCCATTTCTTCGTTGATGGGCTCTTGAGGGAGCTGGTCAATGGGTTTGTCATTGATAGACGACGGTTGGTTTAGTACCCTGTAGAAGTGTTCGGCCCAGCGTTCCAAGATCTCTTCCTTGTCAGTGATTAATGTGTTTCTATCAGTGCTGAGCAGAGGGGATGATCCTGATGATGTAGGTCCATAAATTTCTTTCAAGACATCATAAGCGTTCTTCATATCATGCCTATCAGTATATCTTTGGATCTTGTCAGCTTTGTTGCTCAGCCACATGTCTTGCATCTTTCGTAGTTTTTTTTTTTTCTAACAGCACTGCATATGTTTTTAAATGCATCTTTTTTGGAAGTGGACTTAGAGTCACTTGAGGTAATCCTTGTGCAGGATGTTTCTCATCCAGTAGCTGCTAGATGATATCGCAGTTCTCATCAAACCAGTCCATGTGTTCTCTGGCTGCTGGTCCCAGGATCTCTGCAGTAGTGTTTTAAAACCAGTTCTCTGTAAGTTGACCAGCTGGACTCTGGTTGTCCAGAGAGGCGTATTCCAAGCATTCTTCCAGAGTGTCTAAACACAAATGCTTGGTTCCAGTGTTTTTCAGTTTGGTGACATTAAAACTGCCTTGGAGCCTTCTTGCTTTGTAGGCATCTCTTTGAATGGTTCTGGATGTTAAGCTTGCTGATTATGTGACGGTGGTCAGTCCAGAATTCAGCAATGCACATGGTGACTCTTACATCCTGCCTGTCCCTCTTCCTGACAATGACGTAGTCTATAAGATGCCAATGCTTGGAGCGGGGATGCATCCATGATGTCATGTTATGGGTAGGGAGGTGGAAGACTGTGTTGGTGATCAGCAATACATGCTCAGCACAGATCCAGAGTAGCACAAGACCATTGCTGTTGCAGTGGCCTATTCCGTGTTTGTCCATGACATCTTCCCAGGAGTTACTGTCAGAACCGCTTCCAGTGTTGAAATCACCAAGTATGGTGAACTTGTCTGGTTTCAGAAGTGCAGCAATGACAGAATGAAGATCCTCTGAGAATCTGTCCTTCACATCATCTGGGTTCGTCATGGTTGGCACATAAGTGCTGAAAATTGTCAAGTGCTTCTTTCTAAACAAAAGGGGGGCATTTCATGGTCATCAGCCAGTCATTCACTCCTTTTGGAGGTACAGCCAGCTTGCCAACAATAACTGCCTTCATCGCATAGCCTCTCATCACTCTTCACTTCCACTGCCGCTACAAAACAAGGTACAGCCAGAGCCCCTTCACAGAATTTGCCCTGTCCCACAAGCCAAGTCTCACTTAAGGCTGAGATATCGATGATATATATGGCAAGTTCTTTCCAAGTAGAGCTCTTCTCCTCTGAGGCCTGTTTGCATCGTCTCTATTCAGGAAGGTGCGCACATTCCATGTGCCAATGGTAAGAGGAACAATCCTTGTCTTACTCTTTTTTGAGTTTCGACCACTGTTATAGGGTCTCCTCCAGCTGCGGTAGACTGGCTAGGGAAGAATGGAACAGGCAATGTTACAGGCACCTTTTCTAGTCCCTTCCTTATGCTATGGAAGTGAGCAGTGTTATCCTAAAAAGGGCTGCTGCTCAGTCGCTCAGATGGTTGAAAATAAAGTCAAATGCTAGGATGGACCAGTGTGTACCACTTGTCTAGAAGAGATCCAAGCCAAAGAAATGTGCTGAGAGCATTTGCCCTCCCAATCATCAGGATCTCATTCACCTCCATCTCAGGTTGCACCACACAGCAGATCTTAAGATAATCATAGAGAAAAGAAGAATGTGGAAAAGAAGACCTGAAGGGTACAAAAAGATAAAAAGGAGATTCTTTAAGAAAGGCAGAAGACAGAATTGGAAAAGGGTGGATTATGATTTGTTGTCAGGGCCCTCACTCTTAACCTGTCTGATATGGGAGACCCTTCCTGGGGCAACAACTCCTATCATGTTGTGCTTATGCCAGTCAGCAACTTGGCTATATAGACTTAGAAACGTTTACAAATATTTGCCTTCCATTCAAGTATTGACACCCCCATCACCAGAGCTTAAAGGATTACTGGACCATGCAAACCCTCCGACCACAGCAAGGTTGCAAGCCCCGGAGGGTCCCTTGCCGTGGAAAAGGAGGAAAACAGTTAAATACTCACTCTCAGATATGATGCTGGATCATCAAGGGCATCTGTGCGCCTATCTGTAGTCCGAGGTATAGTTAGCTTCTTTGTACTCCAAATTTAATTTTTGAGGATCTTGATTATATGGCCATGTTCTATACCCAGTGGGAATAAGGCACTTGTTTGGACAGCTAAGTATGAGGAAAAAACAACATAAAACTGTTAAGTACTCATTTTCCACAAGTGAATCTGATCAAATTGAACATATCCATTTCCTTTACACTGCATATTCCTATCAGGACTACTTCACAGAGTTCACAGTAAAATGGTTGTGCCTCAAAGCCCCACTCACTGGGTCCATGGGATCAGTCAGAGACACAGTGATGTCCCCATGGTCCACCACCGCTGAACTGTGTGTACTGTCCACCATGCTGGATTCCATGGAGGCTGAAGGCACTGCAGAAGGGGGCACTACTGCTGGCAGCACGGACATGCTGGATTCTGACATGGCTGGGACTGCCATTGGTTCTGGCATCAGCGCTTTCACCACAGCAGCTCTGGTGTCAGAACAAAAGTGACAAAACTGTCAAAGGACTCGCACAGGGTAGTGTGTGTCTGCTTTTTGTAGTAATACGGCAAGTTTATCTCTATCATTATTGTTCACATCTATAGAAGGGCATACACAAAAAAGTTATTTGTTTTTTTATACTGTGTATTAAACAGGCACTGGTTTGGTCTCTATTCTGTATGTCAATTTTAGTTTTGGTTTTGTGTGTGTGTGTGTGTGTGTGTGTGTGTGTGTGTGAAGGTAACTCCGTAATTTGAACATGGTTACTCAATTAAAAAAATAATTTAAAAGAGAGGAAAGGAAAGAATGAAATGAAAATAATTTTAAAATTCCTACGAATATATATGTTGCTATATCGTAAGTTTGAAGAATGTCACATGAGCCATTTACTCGGGGGGGGGAAAAAAAATCTTCTTCAGAACTTTCTTCCGAATCGTGCTCATCATCACCTTGAACCTCATCCCAGTCGAAATCTAGGTCACTCTAAGCTTCATCACCCAGCACTTTTTCACTTAGTCTTATGCCGTAAATTCTACAAATCGCAGTATCTCCATCACTAAATCTCATTATAGAACGGCAGAAATCAAGGTAAGCCATGGTGAAAAACCGCATTTCGACTTCAAAACTTAAAAAATTCGTAACTCGAGAACCACGGCACGCATCGACTCGCGTTTTTTTTTTGCAGACGGTAGAAAATGGGCTACAGGAAGAAGGAAATCACGTTCTCGCGAGACTTCCTTTTCTACGAGAAACATGGCGGCGCCATGGGCACTTATCCAAAGTCTTGTTAAGGCTTGTCTGTGCCTCCCATCTGCAACAGTGATTAAATATTTTTTCCGTTTCATACTGTTTTTACAATAGTGTTGTAAAAATTAAGTTCAGATAAGTTGTTTTTCTTGTCTTTCCAATATCAAATATATTCATTTTCTAACTTTTCAGATGTTACAACTTTTAGTCTCTGTATACTGAATGTAAACCGATTTGTCCAAACATGGCCCATATTCATATTCATCAATATCTCTTTAACAAATGTCAACCAAGGATCATTTTTGTCCTCTTGATGATGTATGCATTTACACATTCTAAGGGCAAGAGAATTTTCTGACAAATCAAGAATGTGTAGCTTAAAAAAAAAAAAGAAAAAAGAAAAAAAGAATGTGTAGCTAATAGCATATTGCTTAACATATCATTTTTAAACTTACTGGAAATCTTACTGGAAAACTTACTGGAAATCTGCCTATTTATCCTAATACATTGAATTTTTGTTAACTGCAGAATTCATTTACAAAATTTCATATGTACTTTTTTGTGTGCAAATTATATGGAGCAGAAATTTGGTTCTCCTACCAAACCAAACAGACCGACTCCTTTGAATTAAAAATCAAATAGCATTTTTAATTCAAAGGAGTCAGTTTGTTTGGTTTGGTAGGGGAACCATACTTCTGCTCCGTAGACTGATATTGGAGTCATTAATGCATCATATAATTTAAATATTGTATTCATATTAAATTTTGTATTTCTAGAGGTCCTGTGTAGAGTATGCAATGCTTTGCTCACTTGTTTACTTAAGTATTCCTGTGCTTGCAACAGGCATCCGTTCTTGTAGAAAATAACTCCCAAATATTTGTATTCATCAGCTGTTTGAATTATGTTGTCACCTCAGTAAAAAAATAGCTTGGTATTTCAGTGCTTAATTTTGATGTAAAAATACCAACTTTTGTTTTTTTCTCTGTTTATTCTTAATCCCCTACACTGGCAATAGTCATGTAAATTATGTAGTTTTTGTTGGAGACCAGTTTTTGTAAGAGAAAAAATAATTACATCATCTGCATATAACAAACATGGAATCTTACAAGCAGTGAAGTCATCGGATTTGGGTGAAATTATTATTATCCATATATCCTACAATGTCATTTTCAAAGACATTAAATAAAGTACGGCTGAAAACATTTCCTTGCTTTATGGACAATAATTTCTTTGCTCAAAAGGCCCTGTGATCTTGTTTGAATGGTAGCATTTGTATACATATCTTTAATTCTATCAAAACAGTTTCCAGTTATACCCATTCTGTTCAGTTTCAACAGCATTGCATCATGCCATACATTATCAAAGGCCTTTTCAAAATTGACAAAGCAACCGTATAATCTGCCATTTTAATAATACTTCATTTACAATCTTTTTTAGGATAAAAATGTGATCAACTGTTCTGTGATTCTTTCGAAATACTGCCTGCTCTTTGAATAAAAGTTGATTTTGTTCAAGGTAATCCGTTATTCTGTTATTGAAAATCATACTAAACACTTTTCCTAACGTATTGGTAAGTGTTATTCCCCAATAACTGTTTGGTTCTCCTGGATTACCAATCTTGTCTAATGAGATATTTAAACCTTTTTTCCCCACGAATCTGGATAAATTCCTCTCTTAAAAATAAGGTTAAACATTTTTTGAAGGATGTGTATGGTAATTGGAAGACTAGTTTCAATCATCTCGTTAGTTATGCCATACATTTCTGGTGATTTGGTTTGTTTTTTTTTGGGTGCAGGTAAGCCTTTTTTATTTCATCAGATAATATAGGCAAATTAACCCTGACAGTGCTCTGTATATCAATTTAAACTTTAAAGAAATGTTGTTAAAATCCAGGACGGGAAACTCGTCACACATCACACTAGGGAATTTGGCTTCTGCATACATATTATTTGCACTAGATATGCAAACCTATACATGTTTAGAAACTGGAAATGTTGAAGAATCTAGTGAAAAAAAGTTAAAAAGTGAAAAAGTTATTTGAAAAGTAAGTCAAATGTTAGAAGAGTTACAGTTTTTCTGCTGTACTACCTAAACACTTCAGACTGGAGATAAAGAAAAATATGTGCTGGAAACATGGGAAAGATGATAATTCTCTTGACCTGAAATATGTATAATGAATTGTGTCACAAATGATATACCTATAATTCAACATCTGGACAGTCATATTTCACTATATTAGGACGCTGGGTTTGTGCAAGGCCCGTCTTGAAACTAGATAGGTAATGAGAAATTTGAAAAAAGTAATTACAAGACAGTATCTTGGTGGCAGCTAAAGATATTTTTCAAAGTTTAATCCAGGACATTGGTGAAAAGGTCATCCAAAACATCGGTCACACTGTTTGAAACACCACAGTTTTCCTGCTTGAATGTCCAAACACTTGAAACTTGAAAGAAAGCAAGAAGAACATGTCGATGAAATATACACACACACGGTCAGGGCCTTGGTCTTCTGTGGAAGACTGAAAAGCACTCTGGGCAGAGTCCCACGTCACATCCAGAACATTCCCACCCAGAGCGCACGTGGGTAGGATGGCCAGCAGCACAGTTCCTCTTTCTTCCTGGAGCCAGCTTGGCCAGGTCATGGCCCACCAGTGGATGAGGAGGACCTGCTTGAGGTGCTGGGGGCTTGTGCAGCTTGGAAAGTCAGCCCTAGCAGCCTGTATCTCGGCAGCTCTGCGTCTCCGCCAAGCTACTTTGGAGGTGGGTGAAAGTCTCCTGCCAAACTCTCCACCAAAGAGACCATGTATTTGTGTCTGGTGAGCTTGGGGTCATCACTGGTGTTGGCCTTGTACAGCAATTAGCTATTTAGAACTGCTCTGCCAAAAAGAGAGAAGGCTACCTTGATGGTCCACTTCAGTCTTTCTCTCTGCAAGGTACTTGTAGAGGTCTACCCCTCCCATGGTCTTGTTATACAAGGCAACAATATGGGGAGTTTTTATCATACTCCCTGTTTGGCTAGTATACTTACCGTGTCAGACCATAGCATTCTATGGCAGTTAGTCAGCTCTGCCAGGCCGAAGTTTTGTGGCAAATGCAGTCATAAGATAGTCACGTGACGCCCACCCTACTTCCGCCAACGGAATTTGCCGATGTTCGCCTCCCGAACCTCAGAGCTGACTAACTGCCGTAGAATGCTATGGTCTGACACGGTATAGTATATGACGCCAAACTTAGGTTTCTGAGTCACATTGCCCCTCCTGTTCCGCACATCTATGAATCCAGCACTGACTTTTGTTGTCAGGAGAACTGGTTTCTTTTTTTTCCGTCCTGGTAAGCCACACACAGAAGAGGACCTTTGCACCGCTCACAAACTTTCTCTGTTCCTCAACCGCCATGTGATGGCATCTCTGGGCAGCCCTCTCCTGTGAGTTTTCACAGTCCCAGTCGCACAGGTTTGATGGTCATAGAGATCCTGGAAGAGGACTGGCGAGGAAAAATAGTTATCCAAGCAGAGGTGATGCCCACGATTCAACATTGCAGCATCCTGCATTAGGCGCATGACCAATGCGTAAGCGGCACCATGAACATTAGCACTGTCAGCTGGGTTGTGGGCCCTTTTGCAGACTTCAAATCTGCACAAGCAGCCATTGGTACTGTCAGAAAGGCGCCACAGTTTGATTTCAAAGCAAGCATGTCGCTTGTTTGGAAGGAATTGGTGGAGATGCGGTGTTTTGCCTTTGTAGTCAATCATGCTCTTTGTCGATGCATATGTTTTCATCTGGGTGGTAATGGAACAGGAACCCACGATTGAAATGTTCAATTAGATATTGAACCTTGAAGGTCTTGTATCCAGGATCCTGGGCATCGGGATCCTGGGCATCGGGCATATCTTCATTGTTGGCAAAATGAAGGAACTTCAGGAGCAGCTGAAATCTGTCCCAGTTGAAGTGGTGGATGAACCATGGTGTTTCCTGGCTTTTGTCTGTGGAATCACAGTATGCAGGAATGCTGGCTTTTTTGATCAACTCCCATGTTCAGTGTGATGCCATGAAATGCTCTCATTTCCTCCTTATTGGTCTCACCTTGTCTGATCCAAACATGGACCCTCGAGCGAGGACTGACTTGTAGGTGTTGCTGGTTGGCACCTATCCACTGTTGTGCGTATCTATTTGTCTCTCTCACAATGTGACCAGTGAGATCTGGGGTAAAAAAAAGATTGAAATACTCAATCGGCCTGGCATTGGGAGCAGGAGAATGTTTGGGGCCAGGAGCAGCAATAAAATGCAGAAGGGCAGGACCAGCATCATCACCAATGACAGGAAGCCACGGACGTGCTGCAGAGGCTGCTGCTCCATCTTCACTTCCTTCACTCTTACCATCACTCTCTTCAGCAGTACTGCTCCCAGATTCTGGATCATACAAGAAAACATATCTCCTAAGCCTTCTGTTCATCTTATTGTTTCATAATGGTGCAAGAGTTGTTACAAAGAGCTTGACTCAGTTTCCACTAATTAGTCTGATTTTCCAGGAAAAAAAAATCAACAGCCTTACTTATTCATTCTATGAAAAATAAAGGCATGCATAAAAATCATAAATAAAAATAAAACTTGAGTCACTAGCATAGAAGGGGAAGGGATATAACTTTCATTGGAGACACGCCCACTCCTGACACGCCCACAATGTTTCCAAACTAAAAACAAAGAAACAACAAAAGTTATAAATTGTTCCATTCAAATCACCACTTTTATTCATCTCTAAAGTGCTTTCAAACCACCTATAATCACCCAGAAACAATCTTCTAGTTTGATCAGGCCAAAGCCTATCACTCCCGTAAGTAGCCACGTACCTTGCACCCCCCCCCCCCCCCCCCCCCCTTTCCTTCATATGGCGAACCAAAAAGTGTAAAATACTCAATAACCGCACGCAGCGAGAGTCCCATCACTCGACTTGGCCTTAACAAAACAATCAAAGTTTGTCAACTCACCTGCTTCGCTTTCGTCACTACTGCTTTCGGCAACTGATTCTTCACTCGTGCCACTTCCATTCAACTCCGGCTCGTACTTGGTCTCGGAATCACTCATTATTTCAGTCAAAACGCTTGAAAATCTTGCAAATGACTGACAGATAGGGCTAACGGTGCACAATGGACACTATCAAGTCACATGAAATGATTAACTGGAACCCTTGTCTAGAACTGCCTCCCCTCCCAGCTCCGCTCTTCACAGAAGCTCTCTGCCTTCAAATCTGGTCTCAAAATGCATCTCTTTCAGAAATCGTTTTGTCTTTCTTCATAGCTTACGAGTTAATGCGTGTTTCCCATGCATTCTCCATGCCTTCACCTCTTGCTTCCGCACCTGAATGCTTATGTGCTCTTGCGTGTGTGCGTTCGTGTGTGTGTGTGTTTACGTGCGTGGGTTTTTGTGTGCTTTTGTGTTGAGTCTGCCCTGTGTGTGTGTGTGTGTGTGTGTGTGTGTGTGTGTGCGCGCGCGCGTGTGTGGGAGTGTGGGTGCTCCCTTCTGCATGTTTTAAATTGTACTCCGTGCAGTGTTCACGAAATTGGAGGCGGGTAGGTGGGTGAGTGGGGGTGGGAGTGGGGATGGGGGTTGGTTCTTTTCTTCTATTCCCAAATTCTTGTCGAGCGTTGTTCATAAAATGTCATGTGTGTGGTGTGTGTGGGTTGGCGGTGGGGGGGGGGGGGGGGATAGAGTGTGTGTGTGGGGGGAGGGGGGATGTGGCTTGTGCATCTGTTTTAGTGCTTGCTTTGTGATCTTTTGTTTTGTTGCCTTTTTCTCAATATTGTGCAATGTTTATGGAAACTTTTATTTTTCCTGTATTGTGAAGCGCTCTGAGGATGTCTTTTTCTCTCATTGAAGAGCGCTATATAAGCTCGATTATTATTATTATTATTACGTTTAGCGGTAGTGGTATAACGGTTCTCGTCTAAGCCACAATTGTGGCCTACTGCACTTGGTCGGGAAAGCCACGACTATGGCCCATCGCACTCTGCGGGTTAATGTTTGATAACATGGTAGAGTTCATTTGTCTATTTTTTAGTTCAACATCTACTTTTTTCCTTTTGATCTTTGTCTGCATTGACTTCCTTCCCAATCATTTTTTTCAAGATGTGAAAGCCATTTTGAAGCATTAAATAGTTAAATTGATGAACACTGTTGGCATTTTCGCTAATCTGTGTGTGTGTGTGTGTGTGTGTGTGTGTGCATGCATGAAATCACCTAGCAGATCAAACTAGCAGATCTGTTTACCCTTAACTGCTATTGGTGTACCTTTCAACTGAAAGAAGTCTATTTTCTAAAAAGTGTGTGTACATAAATTCCAAATGTTTTTATAAACAGCAGGGAGTAGGATGGGTGGATGTCATCCAAATTTTAGTTAAAGTAGTGGGGGAGGGGGTTGTTTTCACCACTTAGCAGGGAGTAGACGGATACCCTGATCTCCCAGTAACTATGACAGAGTTAACAAAAAGTTGAAGTAGTGACAGAGTTAGTTTCTCCAAATACAAATTACCTTCAAACCCGATTCATAAGCACACTTTGGCATAACCTCATGCTCCTCACCATTTTGTTGTTGTTGTTGTTATTTCAGGGCCTGTGGTCCACATTACTGTTCCAACCTATAGGCATGTTGTCAATGACCGACACAACCAGACATGATCTGGCATGCAAGAGTTAGTGGGAGTTGTCTCTATCTGATCAAACCACGCTAAGACAACACAATGGTCACAGAACTTAAATGCAATTACTGCTAAAGAAGTTCACATCTAGCCTTCTTCTCAATTTCTTTTTCAGGCCCCCCTCCCCCCCACTCATTGTACTAATCATAGTTTCACCAGATGTGTGAACAAAATACTGCAAAATCATATGTATGAGCAGTTTTGAACTGGATGAACAGTTCTGAACTGGACATGGATGAATACATGTGTGTGTGTGTGTGTGTGTGTGGTAATGGGGAAAGTGACCAGAATCTGAGATGGGAATAGCAATTCATAAATGAGTCCGAACATTTGGCTGGATTCTAGGAGCTGGCTTTTATGCATTTCACAAAAACGACTCCTGCAGCTGAATTTTAGTCAAATTTCCAACTATGATTGGAAAATTCTCTTGCCTGCTGGATGTGTGGTTGGCTGTGTGAGCATCACCTGGCATAGGAAATGTGTCAAAGGATATATACGTAGCTGTGTGAGTATGATCTTGGCATAGGAAATGTGACATAGATATATTAGGTAGCTGTGCGAGTATAATCTGGCATAGGAAAATGTGACATGGATATGCTGGTGATTGTGTGAGCATCACCTGGCATAGGAAATGTGACATGGATGTGTGGCTGGCTGTGTGTGAGGGTCATCTGGCATAGGAAATGTGACATGGATGTGTGGCTGGCTGTGTGTGAGGGTCATCTAGCATAGGAAATGTGACATGGATGTGTGGCGGGCTGTGTGTGAGGGTCATCTGGCATAGGAAATGTGACATGGATGTGTGGCGGGCTGTGTGTGAGGGTCATCTGGCATAGGAAATGTGACATGGATGTGTGACTGGCTGTATGTGAAGGTCATCTGGCATAGGAAATGTGACATGGGTGTGTGACTGGCTGTATGTGAAGGTCATCTGGCATAGGAAATGTGACATGGGTGTGTGGCTGGCTGTGTGTGAGGATCATCTGGCATAGGAAATGTGACATGGATATGTGGCTGGCTGTGTGTGAGGGTCATCTGGCATAGGAAATGTGACATGGATGTGTGGCTGGCTGTGTGTGAGGGTCATCTAGCATAGGAAATGTGACATGGATGTGTGGCGGGCTGTGTGTGAGGGTCATCTAGCATAGGAAATGTGACATGGATGTGTGGCGGGCTGTGTGTGAGGGTCATCTGGCATAGGAAATGTGACATGGATGTGTGGCGGGGCTGTGTGTGAGGGTCATCTGGCATAGGAAATGTGACATGGATGTGTGACTGGCTGTATGTGAAGGTCATCTGGCATAGGAAATGTGACATGGGTGTGTGACTGGCTGTATGTGAAGGTCATCTGGCATAGGAAATGTGACATGGGTGTGTGGCTGGCTGTGTGTGAGGGTCATCTGGCATAGGAAATGTGACATGGGTGTGTGACTGGCTGTATGTGAAGGTCATCTGGCATAGAAATGTGACATGGGTGTGTGGCTGGCTGTGTGTGAGGGTCATCTGGCATAGGAAATGTGACATGGATATGTGGCTGGCTGTGTGTGAGGGTCATCTGGCATAGGAAATGTGACATGGATGTGTGGCTGGCTGTGTGTGAGGGTCATCTAGCATAGGAAATGTGACATGGATGTGTGGCGGGCTGTGTGTGAGGGTCATCTAGCATAGGAAATGTGACATGGATGTGTGGCGGGCTGTGTGTGAGGGTCATCTGGCATAGGAAATGTGACATGGATATGTGGCGGGCTGTGTGTGAGGGTCATCTGGCATAGGAAATGTGACATGGATGTGTGGCGGGCTGTGTGTGAGGGTCATCTGGCATAGGAAATGTGACATGGATGTGTGACTGGCTGTGTGTGAGGGTCATCTGGCATAGGAAATGTGACATGGGTGTGTGGCTGGCTGTGTGTGAGGGTCATCTGTCATAGGAAGTGTGACATGGGTGTGTAGACGGCAGTTATAACAATCACCTGTTACAGAAAATGTGACATGGATGTGTGGCCGACTGTGTGTGAGGGTCATCTGTCATAGGAAATGTGATATGGGTGTGCGGGCAACAACATGTTTGACTATCACTGTAATAGGAAATGTGACATGGATGTGTAGGTGGCAGTTAAGACCATTCCCTGTCACAAGAAATGGGACAATGATGTGTGGCTGGCTCTGTGTGACTGTTAAAGGAAATGTGACATGGATGTGTGAATGGCAGTGCTGCCATCACCTGGCATAGGAAATGTGATATGGGTGTGTGGATGGCAGTGTTACCATCAGCTGGCATAGGAAATGTGAAATGAATGTGTGGGTAGCTGTGTGTGACAGTCAGTACCTGGCATATGAAATATGACAAGAATGTGTGAGTAGCTGTGTGTGACAGCACTTGGCATAAGAAACATGATGAGGATGTGTGGGTAGCTGTGTGTAACAGCACTTGGCGTAAGAAATATGACAAGGATGTGTGGATAGCTGTGTGTGACAGTACCTGGCATAGGAAATATGCAGAGCTGTCAGCACATGACTGAGGGCACGCTTCTTTTCCAAGGTGGAGTCCAGTGACAAGATGATTTTGGACAGGGAGGTCGGCTCTGCTTGTTCTGCCCTGCCCCCTCTCCACCACTGGACGAATAGGAAGCCTCCTCTGTTGTACCATCATTGACACCTGCCACAGTCAACCTACAAGGGTCAATAGAAGCGTGCCAAGTATTTCACGCTTTACTAGAGTTATGTCTGAAATACAAAATCTGCAAAGCAGAACATGATTTATGTAGAATGCTCGCATTTTTGTTTATTTTTTACTTAAGGAAGGGGGAAAAGCAAAAAAAGAGAACAAACTGGTAGTAAGGAATTAAGGGGTAACTGGAAGAATAGTGCAAGGGTAAGGGATTCACAACTATGGTAGATGGACAAGTATAACAGAACATAGCTCTGAGCAAGGCATTCACAAGAATGGTAGATGGGCCTGTGTAAAAGAACAGAGGAATGACCAAGTATTCACTACTGCAATAGAGGGACCAATGTAAAAGAACTGAGCAATAAACACGCACACACACACACACACACACACACACACACACACACACACACAAACACACTCGTCTAATATCACGATTAGTGGTAAGACATTAAATAAATGACACACACACATACACACACACACACACAAAACAATAAAAACTGTGACAGATGAACCAGTTCGAAAGCAAGTATGTCAAACATAATCAAAGCTGTAAAAGATGTCAGGTGTCACATACATAAGATGGAACTGTGTGACTGTAGGAAATTGTATTTCAAGGGGGGTAGGGTGGGGTTGGGCGGTGAACAGATACAGAAAAGCAAAGAGAAAGAGAGGGAAAGACAGTCTGAAAAACAGAATTACATAAAAACTGGAAACACAGAAGAAATAATAAACTCATGCATAAAACCAGGAAAACAAGAAGACTCCCTCCCAAGAAATACTGGGAAGAGCAAGTACAAAGATCCCAAATAATTCCCATATGTCAAGTTTAACAAAGTACAATCAAATGAATGTGCAAAAAAAAACAAATGGAAGGCAGTGATGATGATGGGCGATTAGATCGACCAAAACAGACATGGTCATTGGGTAATCAACAGCGATCTGTTGCAGCCTCAGCAACTACTATGTCCCCATGGCAGTCAAATGCCTGCACATCTGAAGACATGTCCTTGAGGTAGAACATTCTCAATGTTGTCTGTGACTTCTGGTCAGCTGCATGTACTATGCCAGCTACTGCAAAGCTCTGCCAGTGGCCCCATCTGCCTGAAGAGCCCAGGCTTCATGTACCCTTATATTGCCATTATGGGGAAATAATTATGGGGAAACAGGACAAGATAAGCTAAGACAACGTTGCTTATAGCCCAGCTGACCTCAAGAACCATATCAGGGCTGTCACCAAGTCTAAGTCAATTCTCAAGTCTTATCTTTTTTATTTTTAAAAGAAAGAAAAAGAAAAAAAGACACACACACACACACTTTGTTAAGAATGGAGTCATTCAAAAAGAGCACCTTCGGATGGACTTTTACTTTCATTCTTTGGTAATGCAGAATGGTTTTGACGTAGGTTGTTCCTGATGTCAGAGTTTGATTTTGTGTCATCTTTTGTGTTCTGATGCTTGATTTTATGCCTGACTTCTACTGTTTGATTCAGGCCATTCTGTTTTTGCTGGGCCTATTTTTGCTTTTGTTTTTTATTGGAGAATTCGGTATTAATTTTCTAGAAGATTGGGGAGAGTCAGAAAAAGCAACCTCTGCATAGGAATGGGTAGGCGGATTGTCCGTTTGTGTTCCGACACTTGTACTCTGGATCTTCGTTTTCACACAATCGATCAATGAATCCAATATTTTATTTTGCTTTTCAATTTTTTCTTTGAGAAAAACTATTTTTTCACACACAAAAAAACTACCTTATTGTCTGTGGAGAAAAGACTCGCTTCTTTTCTTATGACACTTCGTGCTTCGTCAACAGGGATTTGTTAAAATGGTCTCCTCGGCACTTTCCTTTGATGATCTTAACAGCTGTATCCTTGCCTTTAGGGTGACCACACACACTCATTCGGTAGAATGGAAAGAGAGCTACCCACACATCTAATTTTTGTCATTTTTGACCTTGTATCTGCTGACATGATTATAAAACATCTAGAAGCATGTTTTCAGCTTCTTGTCTGCTGACACCATCTTGGTGTGTGTTATATCAGAGCCCTGTCTTGGAAACAGCCATGGAAATCGTCAAGACGTCCCCCTCCTACAACACCTAGGAGCTTCCACCCTTACCCTGAGGGAGGCCAACGGTGGTCCAGTGGTCCATGGTCCAACAGATTTCACATTCTCATGAACTTTTAACTCACCACTCCTAGAAGTGTAGATGTGATCTTTTTCTTGCTATCTACGTTAGAAAACCCTCATCACTGACTATGTGCTAAGAAACATTAAGCCTTATGTGTTTAACTTATTCCTTTTTTGTGTAGATTTTCAGGCTGATCTTCGTTTTTTGTAGCCTTTAAACTCACTGCACAGGGAATCTCAATTTCTTTTTCTTTTTAACTTGGTTTTTCAGGTTATTTTCTATTACTATTTCTTCCTGTTGAAAATTGAATGTTCGACAAAGATTTTAAAGTTTTCCAATGGACTGTCGATCCATTCTAACTGGGTAGGGTCAACTTATACAGCAGTCAGCTGAAGAAAAATATAACATATTAGCTTTGCAATCACTAAATTTTCGGAAGGACAAACTACCTAAGTTATCAAACTATTATTTTCCACCTATTATCCAAAATGTCGACGAAAATGAAAAAGTTAATGTAGCTATATATGTACATGAGGATGAGAAGTATACGCCATGTGTAAGTCCTCTTCCATCAGATATTGCTGGGTTGCATGCCTGTGCAGTCAGGGTATAAACAAATTCAAGTATATTAACAATAATTTCTGTTTATTTACCACAAGGACCCAACGATATTAATACCGAATGGTTACGACTGCTCCAGACAATTCTAATAAATATCTTATCACTGGGGATTTTAATGACCATTCACCTTTCTGGGAAAAAGGGTGTCAAAAAGTAACGAACAATCGCTTTATAGAAAATATTGTAGATTCATCTCTTTATCTTTTAACAATGGTTGTATTACTTGCATCCCAGACAATCCAAAAAAACAACCCTAGCTCCACTGACTTGTCATTGATATCTCCTGATTTAGCAGTGTGCGAGTGTGTGTGTGTGTGTGTGTGTGTGTGTGTGTGTGTGTGTGTGTGTGTGTGTGTGTTCCCTGCTATTGGAGTAGTTGTATTTGTGGCTGTTCTTCCATTTTTCTGATGGATATTTTCTGGTCTTCAATTGTGAGTGGAGTATTTTTCTTCCCTTGTTCAGAGCTTTTTTGCATTCTGTCTTCTTCATTTTTTTTTACATTTAGAAGAAACTTATTCATTTTTTATTTTGCATTTTGTTTTGCACTTGAAATTACTAAAACTTTGAAAATGTTGTTGACTACCCATACTAACATGTTATGATATAATAAAAGTACAGTGTATCTCCTCCATTTTACAAAAAATAGCATGAGAAACTGGTTGTTTAGTTCCAGAGATATCCGCGTTTCACATATGCTGGTATAAAATAAGAGCTTTTTTTGAAAAATGGCTGGTGATGGGGATTTATGCAAAACAGAATGTCTGGCGGTGAAAGGGTTATGGAAATACTTCCCACTGGTTTCAGGTGGAAAGAGGATGCAGACAAGGAGACCCACTTTTCCCAAATTTTGTTTATCCTTTGTGTGGAAATTTTGGCAAATGATTAAGAAAGAGGAATTGATTAAAGGAATTCATATCGGTGACACCAAACACAAAATTTCTCAGTTGCCGATGATACTCAGTTATTTAATGCAGGAGATAAACGGATACCACACAGCCAAAACGCTGAGCGCCCGCCAGCGCCCAGTAAAACACGTGGCAACAATGGGCGCCGCCATGTTTCTCGTAGAAAAAGGAAGTCTCGTGAGAATGTGACTTCCTTCTTCCTGTAGCCATTTACTTCCGTTTGCAAAAAAACCGCGAGTCGATACATGCCGTGGTTCTCGAGTTTCGAATTTTTTTAAGTTTTGAGGTCGAAATGCCGTTTTTCACCATGGCTAACCTTGAGTTCTGCTGCCGTTCTATAATGAGATTTAGTGATGGAGATACTGTGTTTTGTAGGATTTACGGCATAAGACTTAGTGAAAGTGCTGGGTAATGAAGCTTAGAGTGACCTAGATTTCGACTGGGATGAAGTTCCAGGTATGATAAACAACAATTCGAAGAAAGTTCTGAAGAAGATTTTTTTTTATTTCCCGAGTAAATGGCTCATGTGACATTCTTCAAACTTACGATATAGCAACATATATATTCGTAGGAATTTTTAAATTATTTTCATTTCGTTATTTCCTTTTCCTCTCTTTTAAATTAATTTTTTAATTGGGTAACCTTGTTCAAATTACGGAGTTACTTACCTTGCCGACGGTTTTCGGTGTAACTAAGCTCAGATAAGTGCATACTGAAGAGGGTTAAGAAGCAAAAGAAGAAAAATGTGACTTACTCTCCTCACTTAAAAAGATACGGAATCCTCCTAGATTCAAGATATTAGGAATATGATTCATTCAAGATCTAAAGGATTGTGAAAGTATTAACTATAATGAAAATTTTTCTGAAGTCAAATATTGTTAACGATTTGGTCCAAAGAACCATTACCCCAACAGGTTGAGTAGCTGTTTTGATATCACTTGTTTTGTCAAAATAAATACACTTATAGATACTACTCCGAGATCCTACAGAAACTGTGCTTTCAGTTTGTTCTGAATGGAAAACAAGATAAAATCAGTCGGAAGACTTCTATCAAAACAATGACATAAGGAAATATATTTGTGCTTTCAAACTATCATAAATTAAAAAACTGAAAACCACAAACCATAAACAGAAATGTATTGCAACAAAAATATGCCTAATTCTTTCGTTTCTAGAATACTATGGAACAGCTTTTGATTTTACGCATAAAAACATGAGCACTTTTTGGATGCATGTACTGAAAGCATAAAAGTTATTCCATTTTAATGTAAAACTCAGAATGAATTGCTTTCTGAATCAATTTTCTACAAATGAAAATGTAAAAATTGGTAACGTATAATTAATATAACAAGTTGATATGAAAAGGAGTTTACGCCATAAAACCTTTTTCTCAAGACAATTGGAGAATTTATCACATTTGAGAAATTCTGAACAAATCGTGGATGTAAGGTTGATTTTGTCACATTTAATGGTCTTAAATCTTCAATTACAGAATATATAAGAATAAAGTGAATAAAACGAAATAGGGACAATAACAGAGTTTTGGAGATACCAAATGCATTAAGACATATTTGTAAGGTATCAAAAGGATCAAAATGACCCCCCCCCAAAAAAAAAAAAAAAAATAAAAATTAACGCAAGTCAAACCTAATTGCTGTTTAAAATGGATACAAAAATTAAATGTTGATATTCCTTGGAAAGAGGTGTTCTTTTAAATACGTAACACTAAAGACATCAGATTAAAGTGGCTACAGACTAGAACTGTTCACAGAATTTTTGCAACAAATGTTGTTTTTAAAGTGCAATGGGGGTATCTACTACGGCAAACTGTTTGCTATGTAATGAAGCAAGACTCTACTGAACCTTTTTTTTTTCTGGAGTTGTAAATAAGTTAGTTTTTGGACCTGTTTGGAAAAAAAAATGTTCAATGAAAAATGTGTGAAAATGCTTACTATTCAAAGATTTCATGTGAACTGGTACTTTTTAATGTGGATAACCATATCAATACAGATGGTACTTTTGTCTTTATTATCTTTGCCAAATAGGATATATATATATACACACACACACATATATATATATATATATATATATATATATATATATATATATATATATATATATAAAAAATACTGCTAAAACGCCTAATAAAAATCTTAAGTGCTCAACCCCTTGGGAGCAACATCTGTTAAAAATCCTTTTATCATCCTATTTTTAACAAATATATTATATATATAAGGAAAATGCCCATCTAACTTAACTATCTTTCAGAGGCAGCTGAATAAAAGATACAAGGTAGAACAATATAATGCGAATATTAATGATAATTTTGCTACAGAATGGAACTTTTATACATCTATGCTTGTCACTGTATAATGGATACAGATGTTCAATCATAAGAGTAAGTTGAAATGTTTTTATATGCCATGCCCATTTCCATATGTGTTTTTGCCACTCTTTTTTCTTTTTTTTTTTCTGAGAGCACCAACATTAGCACGAACTGCAGCGGGTGAATAGAAAGCAGCCAGTGCAGAAGACACCGGTTCCACGCTGTCTAGTAAGGAAACCACTTGTCAACAGGAATAACAAACTCTGACAACTGGGGGAGAAAGAATACCGATCTTGGTGAATTACCCCAAACAGCCTTGCTATGAAGTAGACTAAGAGAAGACGCAAAGTGACTAAGCTCTCTCAAAAACTCTGACCCGGAAGGCGTAGGCAGGTCAAAAGAAATAAGGCAAACTCAAAAGGGTGTTTCTGCTGATCCAAGTTCAAGTGCTGGAGACAGATGTGTCCACGATGAGGAATAGGGAAAAAAGGTGATTTGTTTTAAAGTGCGGTCGTTTTGCTCAAGGGAGAGCACTCATATACTCCTGTAGGTTGAGCAGCACGAGCTCCTTGCTCTCCATATGATTCTTTCTTTTTTAGGGGCAATTTCCTGATGTTTCATGCTGTAGGAGAAGAAGGCATTTGTTTGGACAGGTAAGTGTTGTTTGGAAAGGTAAGTATGTGAAAAAACAAACACACACTTTTACACACAGAAATCTCTTTCACACTCACGCATACACACATTCACAAACACATACACACATTCATACACTAACCCAACAGAGTGGCTCCCAAGGGGTCCTTGGCAGCAGAAAAGAGCACAGGCTCATGGGATATGGGAGTGGAGAGGTCGGTGGTTGCCCATGCAATGGAATGGGAAGAACCACAGGCGACTCGTGTGATCTTGTACCCCTCCAGGCCCTGTACCAAGGCTGGGCTTCCGATTGACTGTGGTTGTGCCATTGCCTTGCTGACCATGGTCGTTGTCTCCCCATGCATACACCTGCAACCAGGGACCAAAGAATTGCATCAGCTACAAATGACGGCACATCAAGAGTGCACTGGAACCCTCAATATCTCTGTGACATTGCTCCATACTGCTGATTCAGGCTCAACAACACTCAGGTTCATTCTGTGACAGTCTCGGCGCTAAAAATAGACAGCGAGCTATCAATATCAGGTTGTCAACCCACCAAAGGAGACTCTGCACTACGGTCAAGGTACTTCAGTGATGGTGCCACCTACTGACAATAATGTCTATTTACAGACCCAATTTAAGGAAGATCACTTCAGTAGGAGACAGCCAAACACCCCTCCAAAGACAAGACCTAAGACCTGCAGACACTGAAGATTTTGATTTAAGGCTCATCAGTTTCACTGTTTTACATATATATTCTCAAAAATAAACACATACAACGTTAGGAAAATTGGAATTTAGGTACAAAAGGTAGTTTTAAAATATACTTACCTCTTACCAGTCCACACAAATACTTTATCCCCACTTGGCATGGAACATCACCATATCATAAAAATCCCATGAAAAAAATCAAAACAGAGAGAGCAGGAAGCTAATTCCCCCATTCATATCCAGTTAGGCAGCAAGAGTGATTGCTCTAAGTGAGTTCATTTCATTGTGCCATATTCAAACTAGATCAGTTTTCACACATTTTTTGGACTATGCAGGGAGGTGGAAGGGCATCCTAAACATGGCTTCTGCTAAGATAAAATTTTTTGGGGTCCCATGGACCCTTTTTTCAGATTTCCAAGGGGTCCCAGGTTTACTTCAAGGGGTCCCTACTCCGTGTTAATAAAATCAATATACATTGTAAAATGGTATTCGTGCAACAGGCTACTTCCAATTCAGTGGCGGGGCGACCATCCCCAACCCGGCGGGTCCCCGGGTGGCGGATAGGGGAACGGCCCTCAGATATGAGGGTTAGCTGCGATATAAGTCAGGCCCGCCTGGTCGAATAAGCAGTCCCGGACCAACTGGCGGTGCTCCCAGCAGGACGGGGTGGGGCAGCAGGTGGCACACTGCTGCACTCAAGAAATACCCATATGTCCCCCATGACGGGTTCATCACGCGATCATGAGGCGCGTTAAAACCTCTAGCTACGGGGTGGGACCCTCGGAGAAACAAACATCCCCCCCCCTGTGCTCACAGGGCAGGACTTTGGACCATGAGCTAAGGGCGGGGTAACCCCTACAGAAACCTCGAGTGCTGAAGACGGAGGTGTTGGGCTGCACGGCGCACTCTAATAAACCACGACACCACGCATCATCATCGCCATATGACAATGTCAGCCAGCCGAGATGAGAATGGCGCTCGCCCATTGAGGTCCCTCCAGGATGGGGCAGCGCCGGGCTCCGAGCCTCAACGGAGTCCACCCACAGCGACTGGAGGTCCCTCTCGTCCACCTCGTCACGCCAGGGGGGCAGCAGACAGCGACTGGCAGCACTTCAACAACAACATCCAAGAAGCAACAACCTTTCAAGGTGATGCATTGGAATGCAGAAGGAGTCATGAATAAAAAGACGGAGCTTGAACACACATCCTGCACGAGGAAAACATCAACGTCTGCTGCATTCAAGAAACCCACCTGAAAACAGGAAAGGCATTCAAAATCCGAGGCTACCAGCCATTTAGATGGGACAGAGCTGACAGAAGCAAGGGCGGAATCCTGACACTTGTCCGGAACAACATCGATGCCAGCGAAACAGCAGTCCACATGGAGGGTGCTGAGTACCAGATGATTCGGGCCAAACTGAATGACACAGAGTTGCACATCCTGAACTTCTACTGCCCTGACAACCAGCCACTGTCACTCGGCACCATCAACGTCCCAGGTTCGAGCTTTATCGTAGGTGATTTCAACAGTCACTCCCAGAGCTGGGGTTACAGCCAGATGGATCGCCGAGGAGAAGAAGTGGAAGACTGGCAAGACGAACATCATCTCGTCCTGATCAACTCCCCAAGTGACACTCCAACCTTCTACTCCAGACGATGGCGCACTACCTCCACCCCAGACCTTGCTCTCTGCACTGAAGATGATGTACACCAGGACATCACCAGGGAAGTGGGAGAGCAGCTAGGAGGTAGCGATCACAGGCCAGTGTTCCTGAAGATCAACAAAAGCACAGCCAGTCGCCCAGTGCCCGCTCGCTGGAACTACAAGAAGGCAAAATGGAGGCTTTTCAGTCACCGCACCAACGTTCTCACCAAGGACCTTCAAGTCCAGGCAGAGACATAAACAATGTTGTCAGAGTCCTGAACGCCAGCATCTTGCAGGCTGCTGCAAAGAGACCATTCCACGTGGTGCTCAGAAAGAGTACAAACCCTACTGGAGCAACCAGCTTCAAGAGCTACAGGACGAGATGACAGAGGCCAGACAAGATGCAGAAAACAACCCATCGGACGAGAACCACCTGCACTGCAGCAGACAAAAGCCAAATTCCTCAAGGCAAAGATCCAGGCCAGGCGCAAAAGCTGGAGAGAGAAGACAGCCCTGAACCTTGAGAAAGGTGGCTCAAAACTGTGGAGAGTTGTAGGCCAACTCAACGATGAGGACAGCAAAGGCCAGAACATCACACTGGAAGAGAATGGAGAGATGCTGACAGGGAGATGCGCAGCTAACCGCTTTGCTGATATCTACGCAAGCGAGAGCACTATACCTGTCAGCACTTATCAGCAAAGAGAAGCAAGAAGAGAACAGAGAGAGAGACGACAAGACACCAACGTGAAACCCATGAAGCAGCCCCTTACTCTCCATGAGCTCCAGACAGCTCTGAGGAAGCTGAAAACTCGGAAATCCCCAGGGCCAGATGGGATCACTAACGAGATGCTGAAGCACCTTGGCAGCACAGCCACCCTCAAACTTCTAGAGGTCTTCAACCTGAGCTGGGAAACTGGAGACTTGGCACAAGTTTGGAGAGAAGCCATCATGATCCCTGTCCTCAAAAAAGGCAAGGACAAGAAGAAGGCTGCCAGTTACAGGCCAATCAGCCTCACCAGCTGCGTCATCAAGACCCTAGAGAGAATGGTCAACCAGCGCCTGCTTTGGTATCTCGAGACTGAAAACATTCTGGCTCCTGAACAGGCAGGCTTCAGACAGTTTCGCAGCACAGAAGACCAGACCACCTACCTCTCCCAAGAAATCGAGGATGCGTTCCAGGAGCAAAAGCTTGTCTTTGCCACCACCTGGATCGATCTACAAAAGGCCTTTGACAAAGTCTGGACTGATGGCCTCCTCGTGAAACTGCATAGATGTGGAGTCGCTGGCAACATGCTGCATTGGATCAGATCCTACCTCCACAACCGCAGAGCAAGAGTCACAGTCAACGGACAAAAAGGCAAAAAAGTACTGCTGCGACATGGAGTCCCACAAGGAGGCGTCCTCTCGCCTACACTCTTTTTGGTCTTCATTAATGACCTCATCCAAGAACTTCCCAAAGGTATCCATGCTGCACTTTATGCAGATGACCTGGTGCTGTGGTGCAAGGAAGATGCCACTACTGCCACATACAGAATGCAACAAGCGGCTGACAAGCTGGCGGCATGGGCAGATAAGTGGTGTGTGGCAATCAACAAGGAGAAATCTTCCACACACTCTTCACCTTGTCAACAAAACAAAAGGCTGGGCCCATCAAACTTGGAGGCACAGCCCTGAAACACGAAGAGGGCAACCTATCTTGGTGTCACCTTCGACAAGAAGCAAACCTGGCGACCACACATCCAGAAAGCTGAAGCAAAGGCCGAAAAAGCTTGCCATTCTGCGGAAGCTAGCCGGAACCAGCTGGGGAGCAAACGAACAAATACTCAAGCGCGTCTACCAGGGAGCAGTCAGGCCCCATCTTGAGTATGGCTCAACAGCTTGGTCAACAGCAGCGAAGACCCACCAGCAATCCCTGGATAGGGTCCAAAATCAAGCCCTCAGGATCATCACCGGGTCCATGCGATCCACACCAATCAAAGCCATGGAGGAGGTACTGCCATACAGCCCCTCCACCAGAGGAGAGACGCAAAGACCATGGTTCAGGCAGAGAAATTCAAGTGCCTGCCTCAACATCCGATGAACAAGAGGATGCATGCAACCTGACCAAGAATCGTCTCAAACGCAGTAGCTTCATCCATGAAAGCAAGAGTCTTGCCAGGGAGCATCAAGATGGCTTGCCACCTGCCAACCCACTGGACCCCTCTGATCTGCCACAGCCCTGGAATGAAGATTTCACAAATCTCACATCTCCCACAACAGTTCCACAGGTTGCCTCAGGAGACTCTCAGGATGACATCGTCAAACGCACTCTCACACTTGCCATGATTGCTGAGAAGTACCCCGAGAATCCTGGATACATGCGTACACCGACGGCTCAGCAACCAACGCAGTGTCTGATGGAGGAGCGGGCGTATTTATCAAGTCACCTGAGGGACACACCACCACAGCAGGATACCACTGGGAAACACTGCTCCAATTATGCTGCAGAAGTTCAGGCCCTCATGCAGGCAGCCTCCATGATTCATGAATCACAGAGCGACTGCACCCCCAAGTTGTCTTCCTCTCTGACGCGCTGTCCGTCCTGGAGGCCCTTGCAGGAGACAAACTTCCTCGTCTAATGGAGAAACTCCAGGAACTCGCCAAAAGTAGACGAGTAGTCCTGCAATGGTACCTGCCCACTGCGGAGTCCCAGGGAACGAGGCAGCCGATCAGCTCGCCAAAACCGGAGCCAGAGGAAGACACCAGACAACAGCGTCAGCTTCGCAGAGAAGAAGACCCTTGTGAAGGCTCTGATGCGACCACAACCCACAAGGGATGCCTTCCATCTTCTGGAGAGACAGGAGCAGGTGGTCATTATGAGACTCAGAACTGGCCACTGCCGACTCAATGGCCACCTGCATAGGAAGCTGAAGCTGGCGCCTTCCCCCTTCTGCTCCTGTGGTCTTGAAGACCAAACACCAGAACACGTCCTACAGACGTGTCCCCTTCTCAAGGGACTGAGAGAAACGAAGAAGAAGAAAGAAGAATCACATGTAGTTGTACTTGATGGTGTGTGGTTCACAATCTCTTCATTATCTTGCTCCTCTGCTCCCCCTTTTTTTTTGTTTTTCCGACAATGATTTTAACCATGCTGTCAAAGACATTTTGGAATCAGGCCAAAGGGTCTCTTTCCGGTGAGAGTGAATTGGGTGTGGGAAAAGAACAGCAAGGGAAGCTGTGGGCGCCCCAGCCCATGTTGGATGCGTCAGTGTAGAGTTCCTGTGGCTGGGTGGGATGGGAAATGGGAACTCCAGAGATCCACGCTGGGGAGTCCAGCCACTCGTCCGTGGCCCAGTGGAACCATGGACCTAAGGGGATGGACTGGTCCCAACGTCCGGAAATCTGGGACCACCGCAATCGCAACTCCTGCTGGAGTTGCCGTTTGAGAACCCTGCCCAGGGGAATGATGGTGGCCAAAGACTCCATCATCCCTAGGAGAGAAGTCAGGGTTCTGGCCGAGGTGTGGGTGGATAGGTGCAGGTGAGAGATGAGGTCCGAGATGCGTGTGGACCTCTCGTTGGTGGGGGCGACCATTATGGTGCGGGAATCAAATGTCATGCCCAGGTAGGAGAAGCGCTGACTGGGGGCGTGTTCGCATTTGTTTGTGTTGGTGACAAGCCCTAGTTTGGAACAGAGATGTAATAGTTGGGTGGTGTGGGTTCAGCACAGGGCTTGAGAAGGTGCCAGGATGAGCCAGTCATTGAGGTAGACAAGGAGGCGGATGCCGTCTGGCTAGCGAGGCCATCTCCTTGACCACCTTTGTGAAAAGGAAGGGTGCGAGTGAGAGGCCAAAGGGGAGCACCTTGAACTGGAACACCTGATCCTGCCAGACAAACTGAAGGTAGCGTCTGTACACTGGATGAATGAGAATTTGGAAATAGGTGTCCTTGAGATCGATCGAGGTGGGCCAGTCCTGGTGGTGGACAGAGTCTCTGATCTGGGACTGAGTGTCCATCTTGAGCTTTGCCATCTTGAGGTACTTGTTGAGGGGTGAGAGGTCGAGTATGGGTCTCCACACCCCTGATGTCTTAGGAATGATGAAAAGGTGGGAGCAGAACCCTGGAGTGAGGTTGGTTAATTCCGTGATGGCCTCTTTGAGGAGAAGATCTGAGACTTTCTCCTGGAGTGCATCCGCTTGGGCGGGAGAAGGCTGGCGGGGGGAGGGGGGAGAGTGCATGAGGGGAGGGCATTTGGAGGCCCAGGTAGATGGTACCCCTCCTCTAAGACCGCGCATGTCTGGAGAGACTGCCGGCCAGAGGGGGTGAAGGGCCGTAGGAGGAGAGGCCCCGAACCGGAGGCGACGAGGGGGATTCTCTGATGTCCAATGTCGTTCTGTAGCGTGGGCGATGGTAGTGGTCTGCATTCTCCCTGTGCAAGGTCCCCCAGGGTGGGGCAAGGCGGGGTCTGGTGGAAGGACCTCTTGTCATTTCTGTGGGGGCCGTTTCTGTTGGCCAAACCGAAAATTTTTGTATTCCATGGGTTCTTGTTTGGTCAAGCGAGAGTGGATGTGTGTGCTGCACAGTGCGAGTGGTGCCCGTGAAGGCAGGCTTCCATTTCAGGGGTGGGGCTCTGAAGGGGGGCTGAGGGGGGCGTCGGATCGGCCACATAGGAAGCTGCTTCCTTCTTTTGTTCAGCAGTGTGTATGATGAATGCAGCCACATAATTGCCAAAGAGCGACAGGTCTTATCCCGGAATACACCGGAGGGCCGCTTTTTGCTCGGGGGAGAGAGTTTAGCTTTCTGAAGGAAAGTGTCTCTGTATGCACGCACACAGTTGTAATGGCGCTTGGCTACGCTGTCCACCGCAGCCAAGAGATGAGATATCCTGTTTACCCAGATCTGCATCTTCGGGTCCAAGAGAACCGTATGTCAGTCTCTTGTTGTGTGTCAGAGGCAGGTGCTTCAGACGACATAGAGGCCGAGTCGTCCTCCTCAGGCCAAATTTCAGCAACACGTTGCATGAGCAGGTCAAAGAAAATGTGACTCACCCTAACGTGTTGGATGCCATCCCATTCAGCCAGCATTTTAAGCGGAATAGATGCAGCAGAGGGAGGGGCCGAGTTTGGGATCAACCAGCGGTCAGATAGGGAAACAGCAAGTTCCCTGGCTGCAGGGTTGTCCTTATCAAAGAGGGAGGGATTGTGGGGCTGCCGGGAGGGGGGTCCTGAGGAAGGTGCCCACAGGGGCTGGCCCCGGAGCGGAAAGTGATTCCTTCCCTGGAGGAGGGACGACCTGTGCACCCCGGGACAAAGTTACTGGACGCTCCCATATGGAAGAGAGAATTTGAGGTGTGACAAGTTTGGGGGGGGGGGGGGTACGCTTTGGCGGGGCATCTGGAGCAAAGCGTGACAAGGAGATTTGGTCTGAACGGAGGGTGTCACACTGTCACTCTCGCACACACGCATTCATGACAGTATTTACTCCATACGCACATGCAATACTTCCAGACAACCAAAAGGCACACGACAGAAATGTTTTTTTTCTTCTCCCCCTCTCCTCCAGGGAAATCACTTTACTAAATGAATTGAACAATTCTGACAGTGTTCATCACACTCCAGTAGTTATCAAACAAATTCTGTACATGTTTCTCTCTCTCTCTCTCTTCACACTGAGAGATAAATCAAGTTATGAACTGATATGGATAAAGTCTTGCTAGATTCCTCTTTCTTGCCAGAGAAAGAATACACACATCCTCCAAGAATATTAAGTCATGGCCTTTAACACAACATTGGCCCAAGATCCAGACCAGGAAAATAAACAATTCATACCATCATGATGCCATACTTGCATCAGAAAAACGCTCCCCCCCATACCATCATGATGCCCTGCCCGCATCAGGAAAAGCGCTTGCCCCTTGAACTCTCCAGTCACTGGGGGAACAATGAGATCCGACCCCTCTACCCGGGGTCTTCAATTTCTGGGGCTGAACTATCGGTGTGTTCCCCACACCATGGCCATCGTGAACTCTCTTGTCAATCGGGCGCCTGCTAGCGCCCAACCGGAAATCACAGCCAAAACGCGTGGCAACAATGGGCGCCGCCATGTTTCTCGTAGAAAAGGAAGTCTCGCGAGAACGTGATTTCCTTCTTCCTGTAGCCATTTTCTACCGTCTGCAAAAAAACGCAAGTCGATGCGTGCCGTGGTTCTCGAGTTACGAATTTTTTTAAAGTTTTGAAGTCGAAATGCGGTTTTTTTCACCATGGCTTACCTTGATTTCTGCCGTTCTATAATGAGATTTAGTGATGGAGATACTGTGATTTGTAGAATTTACGGCATAAGACTAATTGAAAGTGCTGGGTGATGAAGCTTAGAGTGACCTAGATTTCGACTGGGATGAGGTTCAAGGTATGATGAGCAACGATTCGGAAGAAAGTTCTGAAGAAGAAGATTTTTTTTTTTCCCGAGTAAATGGCTCATGTGACATTCTTCAAACTTACAATATAGCAACATATATATTTCGTAGGAATTTTAAAAATTATTTTCATTTCATTCTTCCTCTCTTTTAATTATTTTTTTAATTGAGTAACCATGTTCAAATTACGGAGTTACCTATCTTGCCGATGGTTTTCGGTGTTACTAAGCTGGGATAAATGCATACCGAAGAGGGTTAAACACCTGTCTCAGCACTTAGGAAAACGATGCCATCGCAGCATCAGAGGAGGAATAGCTGACAGGGTGAAGGGTGAAGGGCTGAAACACGAATAAGGTTCGTGTAAGTAACATGCTTCCCAGTTGAACATATGAATTCTTTCTTTCTCTTTTCTTTAGGTTTTCCCCTGTACCTTTCCCCAACTATCTATGGCTCACCTGGTATTGACTGGTCAGCAGTGAGGACCCCCTGACCAATGTCCTGACAGGTTCGTGTCTTTAGGCCATCTCCTGGGCTAAACTAATTCTTTCTTCCCTCCTCCAACTGAATGCATACTCTGTGTTCAGAACACATGACCAGCACCTTACCAGCCCTTATTATGACAGTGGTCACTTTCACCCAATGACCACCCTTGTTTATTTTACTGAGTGATACTCACAATTATTGGGGATGCCCGCTACACTAGTCAAGCCACATGAATATTCTTCCTTTTTAGTTTTGGCATGGGGAAATGATTCATATCACTAGACTAAATGTGATGGAGTGTCACATGTGTTGACGTGAGGCTACGTCACATGACAGAGGGTGTCCCTCAAGAAGAGGTTGGGGCGCCGCTGTTCAATGGCTGCGAAGTCACTAGAAGGTGAGAAGAATTGCTCTCCCACACCATCCTCAAAAGCAGGAGGGAAGTCGGTCCTAGGGAGGTTGAGGTTGTTCAACCGGACAACGAATGGCGTGCATAGGAGTCCCGTCCTAGCTGAGAGGTCAACAGCTGGCCGTACATTCTTCCCCTGAGGGAAGCACGGTTTGTTCCATCAGATCAGAACGCTGGCCTCCAGGGCAGAGAGAGATGACGGAAAGGTGTCATCTCTTGACCCATCGTTCACCTTCACCATCTTGGGCTGTGGTGGACGGAACAAACACAAAGTCGAGACAAAATGGCGAAGCGCATGGCGAAGGAGGGATGATCAATCGAACGTCAAGTATGAAAAGGTAACATGACACGCGAGCGATCGTAACCTCGAACAGCTGTGATCAACGAGGGTTAGTGCAAGCCACAACAGAACAAGCAAAAAGCAATACACAAGCAATCTGCTAAAAAAAAAAAAAAAAAACAGAAGATAGGCGAGTCGGAGCAAGAAAACCTGTCCTTTCATGGTGGAAGGCCGTAGCTGAATGAAGAACAGGAAGTTTGCTCCGGCTTTCTGTCCAAGACAGAAGTAGGGTTGGTGTCTTTTTTTTTGTTTTGTTTTGCTGTACCAACAACCTCTGCGCCACCTAAGAGGCAGTGTACCCACGCCGCTCATTCCGACACCCCATCCACAGCCACAACCCAGTCGGCCCCACCCGCAGCTCCGGCACCAGCAATCCACAGGGAGCAGTCAATGTCAAGTTGTTCCGAGGCAACCCACCGGAGGAGACACTGTGCTGCTGCCGAGTCACTTCGGTGGTGTTCAGTGGCGTCTGTTTCTGATCTTACATACGCAGGACACCACCTACTAAGCCCCCTACTGATGACAATAATTGCTTAGTCGCGGAGCCGTCGTGAGTGAGCTCTCCCTCTGGAGGGCGCCACGTCACGTCCGTCCAATGACAGCCCCCATGGACTCGCCAATAGCGGTGACTCCGACGGAACCAAACCAAGGCCACAGACATGGAGAGGACATCGAAATTGAGGTCACCATGACAGCAGGGCATGAAGGGCCACAGAATTTGAGGCACTGTTTTTTTAAATGCTGATCAATGAAAATGAGGATGATTAAGATGATGCTATGGATTTCCATTTCGGTCTGAGACTACATGACAGGGCTGTACTCTATGCTTCCTTTCATAATATATCCCGGCGTCAACCAGGCCCAAGAGATACAGGCACCTGCAGTGTTGGTCAAGAAATTTGAGCAACACTCAGAAAACGCATCCATTAAGTGGATGAAACTGACTGTGTGGTCCCAGTCTTCCCAACCGAGTCCGCAGCAAATTCAACTCTGGGTAAGAGCCGGTCGGGGCAGCAAAAACCCACATGACTTCTGATGGGATTCGAACCAACGACCTCCCAACCGGGAGTCCCGCGATGCTAACCACTTCGCCAGGGCAGCTGGTAGGGTGGGTGTCTTGTTACTGCGTTAGCCACACAAAAAAAATCAGCCTTCAGAGCTAACTAACTGCCATAGAATGCTACTGTCTGACATGGTAGAGTATATGACGCCAAACACAAAAATACCAATAAATACTTGATCATAGTGCGAAGTAATCAAGTGCAAAACACACAAACAAATGTAAAAAAAGTGAAAAGTGCTATGACAATAGGGTGATTCAAACATAAAAGACCAAAGTGAATTCAGGAAGAGTGTGTTGCCACCTTTGCGATGACTGTCCCCCCTCCCTCAAGGCATTTAATGGTATCCATATCCCGAAACCCCTAATAGTATTCACCTTTTTGACTTTTCAAGAAGACCCTTAAAAAATATGCCGCCGCATCTTCAATTTCAGTGGCTCCAAGAGAAGCCCCAGCTTGACTGTACCATATGCAAAAACCTCCCACTTGTCATATGATGAAAAAATTTTTCCCAGGTTCCCAAGGCGGCTGTAAAGAAGAAACAGTTTTGTGCCATTTGCATACAGGCCACTCCTTTTACATCCATTCTTATCTTTTAAAAGGTGAAAAAGCTAGTGGTGGGAGCAAGAATGCAACACACAAAACAAACAAATCCAGGGACCAGAAAGAGGTACTTCTGAAACTATGCCCTTTCAAAGAAGTGAATCCATCAATCTGATAATAGGAGCCTAGTTGGTTCAGGAGGGAAGAAGGCCAAGAGACCAACTCCAACAGAATTTTTTCTGTAGGATGAAGATAGTCACATCCATGTTCCTTGTAGCATTTAAAACTATGGGTCCTTGGGACCCTCTGTTGAAAAATATGAGGGTTGTCAGGTGAAATCTAAGGATCTCTATTATCAAAATAAAAATCTGAAGAAACTCTTATTGTACAATAATGCTACAGCAACACACTAGCCCATTCTGCTACACAATACCACAAACACAGTATACACAAATATATATTAATGTAAGCATTTACTAAGCTGCTTTCATACCAAAAGCATCAGAAGCAAACAGAACTTGCTTAACTCCTATTTTTGAGCCCCCATCCTCCACTCCCACTCCTCTCTGCCCCCGAAATTGTCCATAGTCAGTATGCTGACGCACTGACAATAAAAAGGTAATAAAGAAAATTATCAGTGAACTGAGACAGAATACTTTTGAATGAAGGTGTACATGGCCATTGTTGATGACAAACAGTACAGATGTAATGGGGAAAAAAATAACAGAGAACACAGACATTCAATGTGTGATAAAGTATGTACCTGGCCATTGTCGGTGACACATAGACAGTGAAGCGCCCCCACAGCCACATGGACAATCTTCTTTCCTTTCAGCACCTCCACCAGCTGAGGTTTGCGCACATGGGCATCTGTACCATGGCCTAGTCGGAAATAGTCCCCTTTGCCCCTGAAAACACATTTTTTCTTCTAACCTACAATTTTCAGACAACAAAAAAGCTGAAGTACATTCGCTCACTTGCTTATTAAACAAAAAAAAAAAAAAAAGAAAGAAAAAAATTACCTACAAAAATGAAGTACTTCTAAACGCAAGATGCACAAATTTCACTGAAGGTAAAACCCAAACTCCTTGCTCTGTGTAGTTTTGCCAAGACCTTTTGAGGTAGTTTCAAAACTAACCTGATCATTTCTCCAAATGCACTCAACTGCTTTTGTTTATTTCAAACGCCAGATTAGATCTTTGATTACTGCCAGCCGCCGTGGCGAATTGGTTAGTGTCACGGACTCCCGGTTGGGAGGTCGTTGGTTCGAATCCCATCAGAAGTCATGTGGGTTTTTCTGCCCTGACCAGCTCCTACCCAGAGTTGAGTTGCTGCGGACTCAGTTGGGAAGACTGGGACCACACAGTCCAGTTTCATCCACTTAATGGATGTGTTTTTGGGAGTGTTGCTCAAATTTCTTGACCAACACTGCAGGTGCCTGTATCTCTCGGGCCTGGTTGATGCCGGATATATTATGAAAGAAAGTGTAGAGTACAGCCCTGTCATGTATGTAGTCTCAGACCGAAATGGAAATCCATAGCATCATCTTAATCATCCTCATTGTCATCGATCAGCATAAAAAAAAATGTCTCAAATTCTGTGGCCCTTCATGCCCTGCTGTCATGGTGACCTCAATTTCGATGTCCTCTCCATGTCTGTGGCCTTGGTTTGGTTCCGTCGGAGGCTGTCATTGGACGGACGTGGTGGCGCCCTCCAGAGGGAGAGCTCACTAATGCCGGCTCCGCGACTAAGCAATTATTGTCATCAGTAGGGGGCTTAGTAGGTGGTGTCCTACATATGTTAGATCAGAACAGGCGCCACTGAACACCACCAAAGTGACTCGGCGGCAGTGCAGTGTCTCCTCCGGTGGGTTGCCTCTTGACGACTTGACATTGACTGTTCCCTGTGGATTGCTGGTGCCGGGGCTGCGGCTAGGCCGACAAGCCTGTGGCTGTGGATGGGGTGTCGGAATGAGCGGCATGGGTGCACTGCCTCTGAGGTGGCGCAGAGGTTGGGACAGCAAAAAAAAAAAAAAAAAAAAAAAAAAAAAAAAAAAAAAAAATTTGATTACTGATTTGTTTCTCTTCCACCTACCTTGATTTGCATTCTGTGCAGAGCATGATACTTCAGCAGTGCTGCATCAATCTGAGAATAATCCATTAATATTCCATGGCATCAGTAAGTGCATGAAACAGACAACCTTAAGTGTGAATTGAAGGACAATATGTTCCGTGGTATAACAGAGTAAATCTCTTGTACCTTGACAGACTTGAACAGAGACAGGTGGCAATCAGTTGTCCGCAAATGTGCAGAGACCTGTGAAAGCAACAGAACTGTAGCAGCTGTGCAGTGCTGGATGGTCAGAAAGACCCGTGTCAACAGATCTCCAACTGCTGCCACCATCCCCTGTCTGTACTGTGATATGTCTTTCCGGGCACAGATCGGCCTGACCAGCCATCTACGCACTCACCCCCCCCGATCCCAGGATGACTAGATGGTCTTCATCATCTCGACGGACAACACACACATGCCAACATGACCATGCCTGAATACAGAGCTGCAACATGCAGTGGTTTGTGCCTTGGATCAATGCCCACACCCAACTCCCAATGCTTCAGCTATGGTCACACAGATACTAGTTTGACATTCTACAAGCCATGAAAAAAAAATTACAGATCATGTGCACCAGATGGCCTTTACAGAACCAAACCAATTCAGCAATGCATCAAAACAAGCTTTGGAATGCAAGTTCTCATACCATCATAACAGCAAAGTCTTGTTAGCCAAGACATACAAGTATCAAGATTGGGAGGCTCTTTGAGACTGATGTGGCAAATGGTATGCAGTTTGTGTCTGATCTCACTGAGGATGATGTATGAAATAAGTCTGAACTAACAAGAAGATAAAATACCTAATGCACATGTGCTCAAAATACAATAACACATGTGGTTTGGCATAAGTTAATAACTGTACAAACTCATTCTGTTACATTTCTTACGGTGTAATTTTGGAAAAACAAGCCAGAATGTAATTTTACAAGCTAACACCTTATTTTGCTCTTGAACATTCTGCAGTAAAACAATCTTCATGTATTTTGTCCAAACTTCACACAAAAGATTTCTTTGTAAATAAAGTAGACATTATTACTAGCATGAGCATTTGTACCTAGAGACAGGCTGAAAGACACACTGGCATGTGCTCACATGTACACACACCCAGACAGAAGCACAAAAAGAACAACTGTTGACAGCTTACCAGGTCCAGACTTGGCCGGACTTGGTGAGGGCCAGAGAGAACTGAGCCCCACACTCGATCTGCACCCACCCCCTGGCCTGTTAGCCGCTCCACTGTGTGGGGAACGCTGCAGCCCTCACTGCCACCACGTCCTAACTTGCCAAAGTCTCCATCCCCCCAACTATACACAATGCCGAAATCCGTCAGCGCCAGTGTCTGTGCATCACGACTTCCGCAGGCCACCTGGATCACCCTCTGACCTGCTAGAGCCTTCACCTGTCTCACACACACACACACACACACACACACACACACTTCAGCAATGTAGCAAATAATATGCAAAACCCCATTTTTTGGCATTGTAATATGGTGAAGGTAGCTGAAAACTTTTATCGAAGATTTATAGCCTTGATGCAGGGATGGCTTGTATGGTCTTGCCAATCCATATTGTTCTACCAAGTTCGATTATTTAGCACAACTAGCTGCTAAGGAATTTTACTTCTGAAAGTATTTTAAGGTAAACTTACCTGTCAAAACAAATGCCTCATTTCCACTAAGCATGGAAGATTGCTATATAATTTAAATAAACAAAAAACAAACAAAACTGGGAGAACAAAGAGATATAACAACATCTCTATTCCTAGTTAGTCAACAAAAGTGATCATCCTTAGTTAATTTTAATTCATCTAATCATTCAAACTAGCTCAATTTTCACACTTTTCCGGACAAAAGTGGGGAAGTGGAAGAAAATCTTTGTGTGTGGACAGGTAATTGTGTAATAAAACTTAATTTTAGATGTAAAATTCATTTTTCTTTATACTTACCTGTCCAAACACCTGCCAGAAATCTGAAAGATGGTGGGAAGCATGCTCACCTACTGAATGAGACACTGAACTCAGAATGTCCCTGTGCAGTTCCTCATGCCCAGAGCTATACATTAGTGACCTGTAAGGACCCTACTCGATAGTCTGTAAAGTTAATCTTGAGGAAAATGAGAGAGAGAGAGAGATTATGTTGCTTATAGCCCAGCCCACCCCAAGGGGCGATATCAGGGCTGTCACGGCCATACCAGGGCTGTCACGGCCATATCAGGGCTTTTACTGCACTGAAGTCAACTCTCAAGCCATATCAATAAAATACACACACACACACACACACACACACACACATGCATACACACACACACTTCCATAAAATCTTAGATCAGATGAAAAATGCTGATCTCTCATAAATATAAAAATCATCACATCGGGCGAGCATCTCTTAACATAGTTTTCTTCATACTTACCAGTCCAAACAAATGCCTTTTCTCCTGCTACATGGAACATCAAGAAATTCCCCCCCAAAAAGAAAGAAATCATATGGAGAGCGGGGAGCTTGTGCTACTCAACCTACAGGAATATATGCGTGCTCTCCCTTGGGTGAAACGAACCCACTTTACTCCAAAACAAATCAGTTTTCTCCTTTTCCTCGTTGTGGACACATCTCTCTCCAGTGCTCGAACTTGGATCAACAGAAACACCCTTCTGAGTTGGCCTTATTTCTCTCGACCAGGCTACGCCTTCCCAGTGGGAATTTTCAAGAGAGCTTACTCGCCTTGTGTCTCCTCTTCAGTCTCTTAACACTGCAAGGCTCTTTGGTGCAATTCAACAGGACCGGTGTTTCTTCTCCCCCATAATGAGTTTCTTATTCTTGTCAATGAGTGGTTTCCTCGCTAGACCAGCATGGAACCATTGTCTTCTGCACTGGTTGTTTTCCATTCACCCGCTGGAGTTTGTGCGAATGTTGGTACTGTGTTTTCTCTTCAGTGCGACAGTTGTCTTCAACATGGCGCTCAGTGTTATCCCTTCAGTGCGAGAGTCAGCCAGTTTTAGCAAGAGTGATGACTGATGCTCCATGCTATACTGCTTCCATCTCAGTCATGGATGTGGCGGAGACAGGCCAGCATCTCCCCCCAGCACGCTCTCCTTTCCCTACCGCTGGGCAAACAGTTTTGGGAGACTTGCCTCAGGAAGAGGACCCATGCAAGTGGCACCGGCTTGGAGCACAACCGGAACAGCGTCGTTCCAAGGGGGGTTTACTGGTGCAAGTGGGCAATCCCCAGGTAATGTGAGCAAGGAGGACAGGTTACACTCTGACCAATTTCAATGTATGCGTGGTATGGTTGCGTGCAAACGGAAGTTGGATGAGGGAGAGGACCTGATCATTCTGATGACGATATTGGTTATTTTGATGAAGAAGACATTTCTTCTTTTGGTTCACTCTCATGTGTTCTGCAGCTGATAACACTTGGTCAGTGGCTGCTAGTACTCTTGCCGAGTCCATTTTGGTTCTCCAGCCTCCGCCTCTCAGAAGACTAGGTTTTCGTTGCTTGACCATTTTAAAAGGTGGGGCAGTATCCAGAATTCATGAATGTTGCTCTTCTCGACCTCCCGCTCCGCTCTTTACATGGTGTTGTTACAAGCTTTTGTCCACAAAACATTCAGATAAGCAAGGAACTCTGTCTTCTTGTCAGATGGAATGTGCAGAGCTGGATTCCTGATACCTACCGATTTACGACTCCATCTTGCATGGTTGTGTTTCTGGTATTTGTTTTCACCCATCTACGCTGTGAGCTTTATCCTGGCGGGATTTGTCAGTCGTCTTTATGCTGTTCGACTCAGCCATTTATCAGGAATTCACAAGATCTTTTGTCGCTGAATGGGATGGTTTTCCATTTATGGCGAACTCTTATATTCTATGGGACAAACTACTGTCTCGATTTAAAATCTGTGGAAGGCTAATGTTGCAATGGCTTCTTGATTGGGAATTCCTACAATAATAGCTGATCATAACCTTGTTGATTTATACAAGTTTCCTTCTCCTGCTGAATATTCTTCTCTTTTGGTGTCCTGTTTTCATAGTCACAATTTAGTTTGTACGAATATAAATGCATGATGATTTCTGAGATGGAGGAAAGAGCATGGAGGTTTATCCTTTCTTTAGTCTTTGATCTGGTGTCCTTTCACTGTTTGGGAATTCCCCTTCCGTAATCTCTCAGAGTTTAAAAAAAAAAAAAAAAGTAAATCAAAGGAAGGATTTTCTTTTGGCTTCCATATTGATGGTTGTCATAGTTGGACCAGTTTCTGACTCAGAAACCCATCCATGTCTGTATGGATGACACATTACACATAGCATGTACCCTGCATGAGAAATGGAAATAATGAAAGAAGTAAGGAAATTGAGTGAACGATACTGAACAACATTAACTGGACGACATGGGAAACGACTGAATGAAGCACCAGCTGGCAGCTCTTCTGTAGGCACTACCCATGTAGGCAGCCCCTTGTGTAAACAAGTGTGGATTGTGTAGCACTTAGAGCTTGTCGTCTAGCCGAGGACAGACGCTATATAAGTATTCATAATTATAATAATGATAGTAACCTCCTCAGTTACGGCTTCTGTTTCCTGGAAGATGACTTAGGGAGAGCACACTTCCTTGTTCATAAGTTTAGAAGGATAGGGGATGGAGTGGGGGAGGGCATGTATAGAGAGAGGAGGCTGTGGAGAGAGAAAAGAGAGACAGAATACTACCTCCTAAATTCCATTCAATTCATCAAATACCACTCCCTTGATCCCCTTTTATCACTGTTTTGCAAACATGCACTTGGAAAAAGTATTAAACTCCCGAAATATCTTCACACAATCACAAGTCATGTGTGTCAAAATCTGTCAATGATCTGGTCAATGATTTGTCCAGGTTTGTCTGGCTCAACGCCTATAACTGATCTACTTAGATTTAATTGTTCCATTACAGATCTGTTGGGTTTCATAGTCAAATCAACGACATACCTGGGTTTTGTTGCCCCACCATTGTTATGACTGTCTTTATCTGTCTCATCACTAGGCTCTTCAAGCTTTTTTAATCTCATTATCAACTTGTTTGGGTTTTGCTGTCCCATTACTTATGTGTGTGGGTTATGTTGTCCCATCACAGAGCTATTTAGGTTATGCTGTCCTGTCATTCAGCTGTCTGTATTTACCTGCCCCATGATCGAGCTGTTCTGGGCTAACTGTCCCATCACTGAGCTGTTTGGATTTTCTTGTGCATGTTTGGGTTGGGTTACTGTCCTGTTTGGTTTTTGTTATCACATCACTTGGCTGTTTAAAATTTGTTGCCTCATCATCCTTGACAGATCTCTCTGATTTTTTGCATGTTTTGTTGTTACGCATTTGTCTACAATGTCCTGTCAAAATGACTTGATTATGTTGATAATAAGTATATCAGAAATTGACATAATTATAAAAAGTTTACAAAAAATAACAGTTTTCGAGTATACACAAACACACTGCGCCAAATAGAATGAATCAGAACACTGTAAAAGTGGTCTTGCTGTTTATTCAACATCAGCACTAACACATAACAGTCATATAAATCCCAAGGAATCTTGTTCTTGATGATAATCTGCTCATAATTGGGGTACTATTATTTAGGTAAAAAGGGGCATAATCATGCTTTTCATGGTATGTTCACTAACATCTCTGTTACTCATCCATTTCTTAAGTTATTTGTTAGATTTTTTGTGGATTACTTCTTTATACCCTTGTCTACAATTTCACATCATTTTAACTTTATTTTGGGGGTAATAATGATGGTTCACACTAATAACATATATGATAAAACAGTTTTTGTTTTGTTTTTCAATTTGAGAGTTTTACAACAATTCACCACATAAAAGCCCACTAAACACAGCACAAATACCTTTTGGTGTTTGCTCAACAATATTACAAACACCTGGGATCATATTGTTGTCAATAAATGTCCCTCTGTGTAACAATCTGTATGTTACTGGGGGTACCCCAATTCTACTAGAAAGGGGCATAATTTTACTGTTTGGGGGGTAGGTTCAGTACCTCAATCCCTGTTTATTTATTTGTTGACATATGACTTAGATTTTATGGCTTCTCTTTCCTTATACCCCAAGCTATGATGCTGTATAACAATAATGTAGTATTGTTGGCCATTAGGGGATGGACAGGGATATAATGAATGGTGGTTTTACAAAAAAGAACACTTTTCAAGTATACAAAAACAAATTGCATCATATAAAATCAGTGAAAACAATGAAAAAGTGGTGTGACTAATTATTCAACATCAGCACTAACACATCACAGTCATATAAATCCCAAGGAATCTTGTTCTTGATGATAATCTGCTCATAATTGGGGGTACTATTTTTTAGGTGAAAAGGGGCATAATCATGCTTTTCACAGTATGTTCACTAACATCTATATTACACATCCATTTGTTGATTTATTTTTTAGTTTTTTTTTTGGATTACTTCCTTATACCATTGTCTACAATTTCATTTCATTCTAATTTGATTTTGGGGGTGATAATGATGGTTCACACTAATAATATATGATAAAACTGTTTTTTGTTTTGTTTTCAGTTTGAGAGTTTTTCAACACAATTCATCACATAAAAGCCCACTAAACACAGCAGCAAAAATACCTTTTGGTGTTTGCTCAACAACATTACACAAACACCTGGGATTCATATTGTTATCAGTAATTGTCCCTCTATGTAACAATCTGTATGTTACTGGGGGTACCCAATTCTACTAGAAGGGGCATAATTTTACTATTTGGGTAGGTTCAATACCTCAATGACTGCTTATCTATTTGTTGACATATGACTTAGATTTTTATGGCTTCTCTTTCCTTTATACCCCAAGCTATGATGCTATATAATATAATCTAGTTTTGTTGGCCATTAGGGGATGGACAGGGATGTACCAATGGTGGTTTTACAAAAAAAGAACAGTTTCTGCACATATATACATGTTACAACACATAAAACCTGTAAAACACTGACAAAAAGTTCTTTTAGTGTTTACTCAGCATCACTGTAAGTATACAGTGTGGTCCAAATTGTTATAGTATAATACTTATTGGTAAATGTTCAAAATGACAACCATGGGAAAAAAAAGTCTGAAGAAAAAAAATAAACAATGTCTGTTGAAAAAGAAAAAAAAAAAACACACAGAGAAAATACTGTAGAAACTGAAGAAGAATCTGAAATACAGAATAAAGTTTCAAGATAAGTAAACAGACCCACAACTGGGCACACACACACACACACACACACACACACACACACACACACACACACACACAGTAAGTAGACCCACACTTGGGCACACACACACACACACACAAACACACACACACACACACACACACACACACACACACACACACAATTTTACACACATACACACACACACACACACACACATGCACACACACACACACACACACACACACACACACACACACAGTGCACACACACACACACACACACACACACACACACACACAACACACACACACACACACACACACACACACACACACACACACACACACACACACACACACACACACACACACACACACACACACACACACACACACACACACATATGCACAAACACAAACTAACAGTATCACACACACACATGAATGTAAAAAAAACACCACAATGGCGCAAAAAAAAAAAAAAAAAAAAAAAAAAACTGCTGTGATGAGTGCTTCTGTGCTTTACAAAATGAACAAACTTATATGGAAAACTTGCATAGAGAAATAAACAATGCTTAGGCACACATGTGCGCACGCGCGCATACACACACACAACACACACACACACACACACACACACACACACACACACACACACACACACACACAGAGTCCCACCTACCCATACAGTCATTATTTGCCATAATTATGTGATTTCAGTAGGAAATATGTGAAAGAAGAGAAATACAGAAAACAAATAGTGGAAGAATGAAGAATCAAGTAGTAACAAACAAAAATGGAAAAAAAAAAAAAAAAAAAAAAAAAAAAAGAAAAACAGAGCTACTTGCCTGAATCCAGTTTCTGGTCATGAAGGAACTGAAGACTGGAGCTCTGTGCAGCCTAAAATTGGCACAGTTGATTTTTGACTAGTATTCCCAATGAAAACACCACCAAGGCTGGGACTGACCACGCCCCATGCCACGCCCCCCGGCCGCTTCCACAGGACCCTCGCCGTCATCCTAGCCCCTACCATGTCCACTACCCTCTCTCCGGTCATGATAGGCGTGCGTGCAGTGCTCGTTGATGGCACGGGTTTCGGCTATTTCCGCTTCGTCACCCTCGCTCGCGGCGGCGTTGTACTCACACAGCTGTCATGTGCAACTAACAATGAAGCCACGTCATCACCAGCACGTGTCTCCGATAAAAGTGAATGGTGCTGATTCCATCCGTCTCCTCCTCATCGCTAGTATCAGGATCCGATCCTCAAAGGTCTTCTTCATCACTATCACTTCATTTTTATCGTCATCTAAAACATCAAGCGCAGTGTAACGCTTGAAAACGGGAGGCGTCGACGAAGTGCTAAGTTGAGCTGCCATCTTGGATATGCTTATCAGCTGTAACCTCTCAACTCGCAATTTGCATAACACATGGTCAGCTGGCTGCTCGCGTGAAGGGAAAGGGGCCGTCCTCGACACCAGTAGAAGAAGTGAGAACATTTTAGACGGTCGTTTCCCAAGTAGATTTTTCAGCTTTCCGTGACGAAGTTACGACGTGACACTCACGTCCCGCGCGTAGCGGTTTTCAGTTTTTAGGACGTGCGTTACACGTTCCAGGCAGGGAACGGGTTAAGTTAAACCATCACTGACCTGTTCGGATTTAAGCTGGGTAGTGTTGCCAAACCTGTCTGGGGGTTGTTGTCCCAGCACCGACCCATTTGGGTTAAGCTAAACCATCACTGATCTGTTGGGTTTTGTTGTCTCATCACAGACCAGTTTAGGTTTTTGCTGGTAGTCTTGTCTTATCATTACCCTGGGTGGTGGTGTCCCATCACCAATCTGTTTGAGCTTCAGCTGGGTGATTTTGCCCTACCGCTGACCTGTTTTGGTGTAGCTGGGGGACGTTATCCCATCACAGACTTGAATGAGTTTTGTTAACCCATCACTTACCTGTTCGGGTTTGTTGTCCCACGATTTTGTTATCTCATCACCTAACTGTTTAGGATTGTTTGTCCCGTCACTGGCCTGTCTGGGTTTTGCTGTCCTGTCCTTTACCTGTTTAGGATTTGTTGTCCCATCACTCACCTGATAAGGTTTTGTTGTCCTATCAATGACAGTTTTGCATGATGTTGTCCACACTGACCTGTTTAGGTTTCAGCTGTGTGGTATTATCCCCGTGACCCAGACGACCATAGTCTCCCAGTCCCCAGGTGTACAACTCCCCATTGGATGTGATGGCTGCACTGTGAGAACTGCCACATGCGATGTCACGCACACGCTTGGACTTGAGTGCTTCAATCATCCGTGGGGTTTCGCAGTTCCTATGTCAGACAGACAATATAAGTTACAGCTAGAGTAAAGTTATGTGAGTTATTAAACAATATGAATTATTGCTAAACTGAAGTTATCCAAGTCATCAAAACAACATGAATTGTTGCCAGACTTAAGTAACGTATGTCATCAGACAACGTGAATTACAGTCAAACTTAATATCATCCGTGCCATCGAACAACACTAATTAATGCCAAACTAAAGTCTTTTTGAGCATGAATCATAGTCTTACTAAAGCTATCTAATCTATCCAATTCAATTATAGCTGACATTTATCCGAGTGTTCAAACCACATGGATTATAACTTTGCACCAATATTGTAACTTACAATGATCAAAGACAAAAGCAAAACTCTAATCCTTTAAAAGTACTCGGTGAACTGTTTGGACCTAGTTGACTTCCACTCAGCCTGGCGAGAGGACGTGAAGTCAGAGCTCTCCGGGCGCTCATGCTTCTCATGCTTCTCATGGCTGGTTTAACCAGGTGAAAGCTGAGAGGCCAGCATAGGACAACATGATTTATTTCGTGTGAATTATTTTGTGTGGTGGTTTTTGTAATAATTAAGTGACTACTTCAATAGTTTATTCTGTCTAGCTATTTCTAAAAGTGATTATCAATCGTCTAGCAATTGGTCATTCACATGACGTGAGATGTGATGCGCGCACATCTAGCCAGTGATGCCTGTATCATGCCAGAGACAAGACACATACTTTTTCCACCAAAAGAAAAATCACTGTTTCACAAGGTCAGTCCATTCCTTTTTATTCTTTTTTTTTTTACTTTTCTTGGTCAAAGATAGCAAGGCTGGGTCCTTTCAGTGACTTTTTATCAGCCAAATTTCATGGTGCTGATCAGATCAACAAAATAGTAATTGCCAGCATTCAGCCCGCTATCAGTACCGAGTCTGGCACCATGGCCTCACATGATCAAGGTGAAAGACCTGCCATTGAAGGTAAGGACTTGAGATTCCAACTGGAGGAAAAATTAGAGGACAGGCTTCAAAAAGTAACTCAAAGTTTGGATGCGAAATGGAAAAGAGGTTCGATGCATTTAAAAACTCTTTTGAGAACTTCCTTAAGACGTAAACTCAATGCCGGAGACATGAGCAGAAACGGTTCTGACATGGAATATGACAAACACGATGTCCTTGTTTTACAAAAGGATCATAAGAGCTAGATCTACAGTAGTGTGAAAAGGCACTGATTGAGGGAAATGCATGCAGTTCCACCTCTAGCACCACTAAGAAAGACAACGCTCAGTTGTTCAATGAAATTGAACAACAGCTCAGTGGAAAAGAAATGGGGAGTTTGTATTATACTCCCTGTTTGGCTAAGTATACTTACCATGTCAGACCATAGCATTAAACGGCTGTCAGTCAGCTCTGTCAGGCCAAAGTTTTGTGGCAAATGCAGTCATAAGATAGTCACGTGACGCCCACCCTGCTTCCGCCTACGGAGATGCCGATGTTCGTGTACTGTACGTCATTCAACGAGGCCTGCACGCAAGGCAATCCCCAGGGAACCTTGGCGCTAGAGGGGAAGGTAGGGCGGGCATTAGAGTCTGACATGGTAAGTATACTTAGCCAAACAGGGAGTATAATACAAACTCCCCATTTTGGCGTCGTATACTATACCATGTCAGACCATAGCAGAATTTAAAGGAATAGGAGGAGGGCCGAGCGCCCTAATGGTTCCTGGGGTAAACCGATATGACTGCATTGGCCGCCACAAATGAAATCCCTTTAGAACCATCAGCCCTGGTCATGCGGATGTCCCTTAGATAAAAGTTTATGAAAGGGTTCTCCGAACGCCAGTAGGCGGCCTCCAGGAGATGGCGCACGGGGACAGAGTGCTGGAACGCTGTAGATGTGGCCAGCGCTCTGACCTCATGGGCTCGAGGGGAAAGGGCTGGGAGGTCTTTGTCCGCCTGGGCATAGGCAGATCTGATAGTATTGGATAGCCACCTAGAAATAATGCCCGCCGAGATGTCTTTCTTGTTGATGGGGTTGATGGAAATAAGAAGGCATCTCTGAGAGGAACGCCTGGGGCGGGAACGCTCCCAGTAGTATCTGAGGCACCTAGAAGGGCACAGGTCCATGTCCCCCCCCACATTCGCTGCCTAAGATACCCGCTAGGGAGCGGATAACAAGGGAAAGAGAGGCCGTGCCCGGTTCCTGGTTCTTCGCTAAGAACTCAGGCAGGAACTTAGCGAGACCGAGCCGTCTCTGTGAAAGGCGATGTCCCGAGGGTCCCCACTGAGGGCATGAATCTCACTTCGCCTCCTGGCTGAGGCCAGGGAGAGAAGGAAGGTGGTCTTGAAGGAGAGAAGGTCAAAGGGAAGGGAGCGGAGGGGCTCGAAAGGGGGTTTTTGAGGGCGTCAAGAACCAGAAAGAGGTCCCACATGGGAGTGCGCCTAGGGGACTGAGCTTCCCGTAGGGCCACCCCCCCGAGATAGTTCTCTAAGGAGAAAGTCATTGTCGAATGATGGGCTGCTGAGCTGTCGGATGGTGGTGCATACGGCCGATCTGTAGCCCCGAATGGAACTAGCAGAGAGCTTTCGAGAGGACGAAAGGTGGGATAGGAAATTGCCTATCTGGATGTTGGAGGGGTGGAGGTAGGGGACCGAGTTAGCCGTGCACCATGTGACCCATCTCTCCCATCGGTAATTGTAGAGGGACTCGGTGCTGGTCCTACGCGAGGCCGAGGCCAAGTCCCGTAGTCCCTGCGATGCCCCCGCTTCTGTCAGGGTATCTAGGACAGACCGGGGTCTGTCGGCGGGGGCGACGGGGACCAGTGGTCGCAATTTGGCTGGCATAGAAGCCAAGCGTGTAGGCGAAGCATCTGGGGGTTGGAGTGAGGGAGGCCCGAGCGAGGTTGTCTGAGCAAGTCCCACCGGGGGGCTAGCTGGAGAGGGGGGAACGTGAGTTAGGGACCTGAGGTCTGGAAACCACGACTGTGTCGGCCACCACGGGGTTTATGAGTTTGGGTCTCTCCAGCCTGGCCTTCCTGATCACTTTGTGAAGTATGGGGAAGGGGGGAAAGGCGTACGCGATGAGTCCCGTCCAGGGAGGGAGAGCGCATCAACCGCGTACGCTCGGGGGATCAAGGACGGGAGAGACATACATGGGAAGGCGATGGTTGAACCGGCAAAGAGGTCGACCATGGGCTTGAACCAGTGCTCCCATACTGTGGTTAGTGTCAGCTTGTTCAGGGTCCATTCTGTGTGCAGAAGGGTCCCTGAGCGGCTGAGAGAGTCTGCCAGGATGTTGCGCGTCCCCACTATGTCTCGCACGGAAAGTGGTTCCCCGTGCGTGGCACCAGCGAAGGAAGGCCTCTGTCCGTAGAGAGAGGCCGATGGAGTGAGCCCCCCTGTCTGGCCAGGGCGGCCATCTCCTTGACAACCTTCGTGAAGAGGAAGGGTGCCAGGGAGAGACCAAAGGGGAGAGCTTTGAACTGGAACACCCGACCTGCCAGATGAACTGGAGGTAACGTCTGTGAGCCGGGTGAATGAGGATCTGGAAGTACACATCCTTCAGATCTATGGTGGTGGCCCAATCTAGGTGGTGTATGGAGTCCCTGATCTGGGAGGGCGTGTCCATCTTGAACTTGGTAGGTCTGAGGAACTTGTTGAGGGGAGAGAGGTTGAGGATGGGCCTCCATCCCCCCCGAGGGTTTGGGGATCACGAACAGGTGGGAGTAAAACCCAGGGTTGGGCTGGAAAACCTCGGTGATGGCCCCTTTCTGTAGGAGTTCGAGGACTTTCAGGCGAAGGGCATCCGCCTGAGCAGGAGGGGGGTCGCTGGGGGAGGGAGGAGGAGAACGCATAAGGGGAGGGCGACCGTGTGCCCAGGGTAGGCGAAACCCGTCCTGCAGAACCGACACTACCCAGGGGCTGAGGCCCATACGTCGCTACTGGCGGGCGTGCCAGGAGAGGTTGCCCGCCAGGGGGGCCGATGGTCCGGTTGGGGGGAAGGGGAACAGGGGGCCGATGTCCTGGTGGGTGGGATGGGCCTGCTCCGTGCCCACCGCAGGTGTGTCCCCTAGTCACTGGCGAGGGCGTGCCTGTTGGCCGAACTGAAAATTTGTGTTGGCGAGGTTTCGATTTCGACCTCTGCGAATTTAGTGGGCGCTTGGCCGGCCCGGCGTTGGGAGATGGGGCTTGTCGGGGATATGGAGTGGGCCTGATGGACCTAGGGTAAGACCGATAGGGGGGCCTGGAAGGGTGTGGCTGAGGCCGGGGAGCAAAGGACGCCGCCTGCTTGCATTCCTCGACCGAAAGGGACATAGCCGAGGTGGAGTACTTGCCAAAGAGCGAGTGATCCTGGCCCGGGACACACTGTAGGGAAGCCTTGAGTGCTGGGGAGAGTGAAGAGTGTGCAAGCACTGCGTCTCTAGCCACTAGCAGGCAATTGAAGTGGCTTGTTGCTGCGCTGTCCGCTGCAGCCGACAAGTGATGCGATATCCTGTTAACCAGGTGTCGCATAAAGGGATCGCTGAATAAGCGAGATTCGTCCTCATGGTATGGTTCAGAGTTCGTATCCGAAGGCACTGGGACGGCGCCGTCATCCCCAGGCCAGAGTACCTCCGCCCTCTGCAAGAGCATGCTAAGGTAGGCATGCCCTGCAGTGGTGTGTAAAATGCCCATCCGGGCTACTCAGTCCCAGTCCTTTAATGCTTTAAAGGAGATGGTGGCCGAAGTAGGGGGGGGCCCGGTTGGGTATCAGGCGACAATCCGATTGGGAGATGGCCCACTCTCTGGTTGCCGGATTGTCTGCAAAGAGGGAGGTTGCTGGGTGCTTCCTGCAGGTCCCGAGGAGGGAGCTGAAGGGGGCCGCATTGGGCGCCGGGGAAGGTCTTGACCCGGCGGGGGGGACGGCGTCTGCACCCCTGGCGCGTTTTGCCGGACTCTCCCACAGCGATGTGAGGGACTGAGGTGCGACGATCCTGAGTTTGCGTTGGGCTGGGGGCGGCCCAACGATCTCAGGAAAGGCCAAGATATCGGCAGAGGAGGGGCTTCCCTCGACACCAAGTCCGGTCGAAACCGTTCAATGGTGCGGATATCGTAAAGGGATGAGAAGAGCTCCTCATCGTCGTCGTCCTCCGGCTGTGGGGAGTCGAATTCCTGGGAAGGTGGGTCTTCCTCAGGGGGCATCTGCGCGGGTGCGTGAGGGTCCAGCCCTCGTTGGGTGGTGGGGGGGGGGGGGAGGACGGGCCCCTCGTGGCTCTGTGCTCAGCAGACGGGAGAGCCCGGACTGCTGATCGGACAGCGCCCGAGGTGGGAGACCAAGGTCGACCCAGGTCTGCAAGATTGGGTGCCACAAGCGACCATATAGCTGTTCTGGTTGGGAGTGGTATATTAAGCCACTGGTCTCTCTCGGGGGCAGAGAGCCACTGGTCTCCGGGGAGATAAGCGGGCTGTGGCGGCCCAGGGTACTGTGCAGGGACTCCCCGGGGACCGGGTAACCTTGAGCAGCAGGGGGGGGGGGGATAGTGTTCGACCATGGTATGTCGTCCCCCCCCGGGAGTGTGCCGGGACCCAGGGGAATAGGGCCGGTTACCCGTGGTCCCGCTGGTAGATCCTCCCCCGAGGAACGGGACCGAGGACGTTGCCCAAACGGGGGGGCCGAGTAGGTCGGATCCCCAACGTCCTGAACCCCTAGGGGAACCTGCGATGGGCGAGCGGGGTTGGTCGGCCGTCTTTGTGTATGTTCACAACCGGTGGAAGCACTCGGTGTTCCCATACGCCCCAGAGTTATGGTCATGTGCATGGTCGTGCCATGACGTGGCCATAAAACTGCGTCTGGAGATAACGGGATGCTCCTCGTGCAGGGGGTGTTAGCTGCACCTGTGCACGGTGGGGAAGAGCGTCGTGAGACGGCGAGTCCAGATGGGGGGGGGGGAGACGTGGACCCGCGCGTCTCATAAAGGCGAGTGATGGGTGGAGGTTCCAGCCCAAAACCATCACCCGTGCCTGTCCGCGCCCAGGCAAAGGTCCCCGGGGGCGAGGTCGCGTGACTCGGCATAGTAAATGAATGTCTGACTATGCGCAGGAAAGCTAGAAGGCAGGGTGGCTGGTGGAGAAGCGGAATCCCGCTTGGATGTTTTGGCTTGAGTGGGTCCCTTAAGGGGGGCTTGCCCTTTGATTTTCTGGGCAGGTTGAATGATAAGCATTTGGAAATAGCAGCCGCTTGCCTTGTAGCTTGCGAACGCAACGGTCGTGCGTCCGGCGGTCGGGTAGAGGAGGGAGAGGCCCACATCCCCTCCGCGGGAAGTTCGTCTCCATCTACCGCGGCCGTCTGTTCTCCCGCGGATAGAACGGTTTGCTTGGAGTTGGAACCAACTCGTGGGTCCTCCGGGAAAGTGAGCGAACTCTGAACGTCAGAGCTGCTCGGCCCAACCGAGTCCTTCACCATTTTGGGCAATGGCGCCGAGCAAAACCGGAGCACACGATCGTAATACGACGGTCGATCGATCGAGGAGGGTATACAGGTTGATCGACCGTGCGCACACAATAGCAATATAAAGGTAAACGGCGCGCACAATGGAAATATATAAGGTAAACAAGCTCGCACAGTGACGAAAAAAAACGCAGCAGCGATGAACGAAACCGTGCGTGAGAACGACAGTGGTGAGAACCAAAAGTGCTGAGTAACACCACGTGTAAAAGCAATGCGATCGCTATGCACACGAAGCCGATCGAGAAAATGTGGCAAATGAATGGGAGGAGAGTAAACAAATGTAGGAAGCAAATTCCGGACGACAAACCACGTGTAATAGCGTGGGCTAGAAAGCTGGTGCGACAAGGAATGGAGACCGGCGCAAAACAAGATGGTGACGAGACCGGCCCGCAATCGTCGCAGAGGAGATAGTGGATCATGGTACAAGTGACGGCGAGATTAGAAATCGGAATTTAGGGGCGAAAAGGCCGTAAAGGCGAGTGAGAATGCAAGGCCGATGGACAAAAGGAGGCACAGAAAACGCGATGAACGTGGCGATGGAAAATGCCGATCAACCTCAAACGGTTACGCGAATAGGCAAGAACCGGGAGCACCACGATCGCGAGAATAATTCGTAAATAAGATAGAATGCTAGCCTACCGATAACCTCACACTTCAAGATTACACTGAGAGATAAGCGCAAGCCACAGATAAATGAGTACAGAGTGCGAACACAGCAATCTTTACACAAAGGCAAAGTATAGGCGAGACAGAGCTGAGACTTATCTTGCTTGGGCGACAGGCCGAAGTAGAATGACGTACCTTACACGAACATCGGCATCTTCCGTAGGCGGAATTAGGGTGGGCGTCACGTGACTATCTTATGACTGCATTTGCCACAAAACTTCGGCCTGACAGAGCTGACTGACAGCCGTTTAATGCTATGGGCTGACATGGTATAGAATACGACGCCAAAATGCTAGGTTCAAAGGTCAGTGATGGTTTGGCAAGAATAGTGAACAGGCGTTTTAGCCGAAAGTTGAGCGAAAAGGTCCAGAAGGTCAAATTTGAGGCTCATAATCGACCGGAAAATTGTGCAAAAACTAGTTGTGCCATAACAAGGAAGTATGGTCCAAACTTTCAACAGATCAATGCAAATCAGATCTGAAGACCACACACGCTCAACGCGCCATTATCAAGGGCAACAACCGCAATTGCCTGCGTGGCAAACTAGAATGAGGCTTCGCGACAAAATGCAGAACTAATACAGAACTGCACACATGCAATTGCGTTGCTAAGACACGCCACACATGAGCTGTCTATGTTCCATAGTAGAATGATGTGTCCACCAGTCAACCTGTGCTTGTGCAACGAAATGACTGACATTACGTAACATTTGTTTGGCGACAATCTTGCATCCACACTCAAAGATATAAACAAAATGGTGAAGATAGGCTACAAGGCCTTGTCTGCTGGGAAAAAGGGAAACAACCCCAAATTTAGTCGCTTCCAGTATGACGGAAATGGGGGCAACAGGGAAGGGTCTTTTTTAGGGGGCCATCTCGGACAAGCATTTCCCAGCCAGACGTGGAGGCTATCGGTACCCAAAACCACAGACACACAGGGCAGTGCTACAACAGCTTTCCCAAAGGGCGCAACCAGAGGAGCAGTCTCTCAGTCTCAGTTACTGAGGTAAGTGATTTTGATACACAGTTACATTGCACTGTTCAGTTGCTGACACTGAAAGCAGAAGAGTTTGAAGCAGAAAGATTGGCTAAATTTACAGAAAATTGGGTTAAGTTGACATCAGATCCCAACATCCTAATATCAGTGACTAGTGCTGAAACTGAGACTGACTGCAATCTGGAAGATTTACCTACTTTGTCATGTCCACCCTCATATTCATTCAGAATGAATGCTGCAGAAACAGCCGTTATTGATGAAGATACTGACAAACTGCATAGGAAAAAAGTTATAACAGAGTGTGAGCACACTCATGGAGAAGTTTTGTCACCAATCTTCACTAAGCAGAAAAAAGATGGATCACAGAGAATGAGCCTCAACCTAAAATGTCTAAATGAAGAAAAAAACATATCACCATTTTAAGATGGACACTTTGGCTACAGCCTTGGCTTTGGTAGCAAAAACTGCTACATGGCATCATTGGACTTTGAAAAATGCTTACTACTCTGTACCCATTTGCAAGGAACACAGAAAGCTGCTGAGATTTGAATGGAAAGGAAAAATTTTTGAATACAATGCACTCCCAAATGGGCTGGCATTGGCACCATGTTTGTTCACGAAAATAATGAAGCCAGTTTTTTTCTACCTTGAGAGTGAAAGGACATATCTCAACAGTTTTCTAGGATGATTCTTTGCTTATGGGCATTTCAAAGAGGCAGTGCCCGGAAAATGTTATGGACACACTGGACACATTACATAAGGTAGGATTCATTGTACATCCCACAAAGTCAGTTTTTCAACCAATTACTGTGATTCAGTATTTAGGAGTGATCACTGACTCAGTCTAAATGACTGTCACTTTGACCTCAGAAAGGAAAGAGAAAAATGCTTCTAAGCTGTAGAAACGCTGAAGGCAGCCGAGATATCTATAAGAGATTTGCAAAAGTCATTGGGTTAATGGTGGCCAGCTTGCCCGCTGTTAAATTTGGGCCTGTGCATTACAAGCAGTTGGAAAAAGATAAGTGTAGAGCCCTGAAGAAAAGAAAAGGACATTCTGACCGGGTGATGGAGATATCTAAAACTGGAAAAAGGGAGCCGATATGATGGACTGACAATATTTCTGATGCTTTCAATGGTGTGTGTTGCACAGATCCAGACATTTTGATCCATCTGATGCAGGCCTTCAAGGCTGGGGGACAGCTTAATTCTTCTGTCCCGTGCGAGACACTTAGTGAAAGGGCCGAACAAACAAGGCTTACACATTTCTGATTCAACATTTTTGTTGCTGCAGTCCAAGCAGAGGCATGTATCAAACTTGTGTACTAGTTAACTAGGGAAAATTAAATTCCCAGAAAGTGATGACATCATTTTTGCACAACTGTGTGTGTGTTGTCATTGTTTGAATATCGCCTGACCCACTTGTGTACAAGCTTTCATGCCACATCTACATTATCTACAGGAAAATAAACCTAGTCGAGTTCAGTATTAAAAGAATTGTCGGGGGAATTCGCCTATTCAGTTATCTCAAGAGCACAGATATATTACATTTTTTATGACAACCACTAATTATCAAACTAACAGCCCCACTTGTAATGGCCGCTCAGCAATGCCGAACACATTGTTGCCAGACCGGCTTTACACAGGTGACATTCACTTCGCCGAGTACAGCACCGTTAGCTGGCTGGTGGGGAGCAGCCTGCAGAAAACACCCCTTTCCCTGACCTGCACCTGCACGGCTTGGCCTCTGCAGGTGTGGGCGAGTTGTAAACTCCCCTGCCTCTCAAAACTAAGTAGCTTGTTCTGAACAGCCATGGGGGATGCATGTGTGCAGGAGTCTCCTCAGGAGGAGTGTGGTCACCAGCAGCAAAAAGAAATTTCATATAAATTACTTGGAATTAAAAGCTGCATTTTTTTTTTTTTTACTTGAAATCTCTTTCAGATGCAGCTTCAAGGGAAGCATGTAATGCTCATGCTGGACAATACCACAGCCATAGCATGCTTAAACCACACATTGGTACATCTCACTCTGACTCCTGTAACAATTTAAACATTTCAGATCTGGTCTTGGTACATTGATCACAATATCTTTATCAGTGCAGCCCACATACCAGGAGTGGAAAATCTGGTGGCTAATGCAGAATCTAGGAAGGTAAATCTGGACACTGAATGGAAGCTGAACGATAATCTTCTGCAAGCTGCTCTTAGACAGCTGAATGCAGCACCTGACATAGATTTCTTTACTTCAAGGCCAAATGCACAAATGAAAAGATTCATCTCTTTCAGGCCAGATCCAGATACACAACTATTGCTGCTTTCAGTGTAACTTGGAGAGACATACATTTCTATGCTTTTCCTCCTTTCAGCGTTGTCACCTAATTCCTCCAGAAGGTGCAGAGGGATCAGAGTTCAGGTGTGCTGGTGGTCCCAGATTGGCCAACTCAGCCGTGGTATCAAATACTGTTATGACTGTTGACAGCAGAGCCAGTGCGTCTGACCTGCAGAAAGAACCTGTTGCATCTCCCCAGCCACCCAGATGCAGTCCATCGCCTGATTCAGCAGAAGAGGCTTCACCTGCTAGTTTGCAGGATCTCAGATGTTCTTTAACCAGCTCTGGTCTAAGCAGTGGGGGCCCCTGATTTGGTTATGAGCTCTTGGAGAAACTGTACCCAGAAAGCGAATGACTCTTACGTAAGAAGGTGGAAAACTTTTGTAGATAGCAAGGGAATAAAAACACCAACTTATTTCCATGTAACAAATTTTCTGGCAGACATGTATGATTCTGGGGCTAGTCACAGTACAGTAAATTTAGCCCAGAGTGCAGTTTCAGCTTGTTTGCACTGGCCAGGCACTGAGGCAGTAGGCAGTCACCCATAAGTGTGTCGTCAGGTGAAAGGGGTGTTTGAAGAAAGACCCTCCATTCCCAAATATCATGATACATGGGATGTGGATAGTGTACTACAATACTTAGCTGGTTGGCCGACAAGATGACTCTTAAGCAGTTGACCCTTAGACTGGTTATGTTGTCAGCCCTGCTGCCTGCTCAGAGGGGTCAAACAATCCACACACTAAAATGTGATGATGTAAGATTTAATGATGACAAGAGTATTTTAGTGTTTAGTGCTGTGCTGAAGCAAACTAAACCAGGGTCACATGTGCAACTGTTAAAACTAGAGTCTTTTGTAAACCAAAAAAATGTGTATTGTTACCCACCTTAGACAGTATTTAAGAGTGACAAAGACTCTGAGGGAAGGGAAACAACTCTTCATTTCATTTGTCAAATCCCACAGTGAAGTCTCAAGAGACACTATATCCAGGTGGATTAAAACTGTTTTGAGGTTAGCTGGGGTGGATATCAGCCGTTTTTCAGCTCACAGCACCAGAGCAGCTAGCACTTCAGCAGCATTCAGCAGAGATGTGCCTATTGACTGCATAATGAGAGCGGCTAGGTGGTCAAGACAGACCACTTTTACCAAGTTCTACTGCAAACCTGTGCTTCAGAAATCTTTGAGACAATCAGTTCTAGACAGTTCTGTAAATAAGAAGTAGGAATGCTGTAGGGTCCACTTTTGACCCAGTGACTGACTGATGTTTCATCACTAGACGATTGATAATTAGTAAATTTAACGAGACTTACCTGCAAATTGAGGTTAAATTGGAATATCTAGAGTCTAGTGATGGGAACAAGCAATTACATGCCCTCCCATCTCAGCTCCGGATGATTCTCGCTTACCCTCCCAGGTATTGTCTATTGAATTTATTTCAGAGGTCATTCATGTCTAAATACTGGCTAGATGCATGCACATCACATCTCATGTAACTGCTCATTCCCATCACTAGATGCTAGATAATTCCAATGTAACCTCAACTTGCAGGTAAGTCTTGTTAAATTTACTAATTTATCATGTAGAAATTGCAGAAGGAAAAGAAATGAGAAAAAACAAATGATGCTAAAATCAAGTCATTTGAAAATATTTTTTCTTAATATTAATGATCATGTCATATACTGTTACTAAATATTTCACTGTTAAGGCTAAAGGTAATGAAAAAGGTAACAACAAAACCCTCATCCACTTCTTCTGCTAGTGACTCAGGATCCAGCCCTTCGACAGACAGTGGCAAATTAAAAGCTGTGCAGAAGAAACAGAAACAGGACTGTAAGGAATCTCAGGTGAAAATATGGAATAAAATAATGCATTTCAGGAAATAAAAGATGCACTGTGTAACATGCCAACAAAGATAATTTAGAGACGGTAAAGGCTGAGATTGAGCCATTGAGAAGCTGAAATGATCAGACAATCAACAGCACAGACTAAGCAAATAGCTGCGCTTGAGTGCAGCGTGTTCGATTTGCAAACAAAAAACAATACACTTACATTAGAAATAAGTACACTTAAAGAAGAAAACAGAGAACTGAAGAGTGTGTTGACGGTGAAAACAAATGAAATTACCGTTCTAAAAAGGGAAAAGAATGACAGTGAACAACACGGCAGACAGTGGAATGTGCATGTGTTTGGTATCCAGGAGAGAAGAGAAGAGACAATGAAGGACTGTGTAAAACACTGTGTTGAACTGTTCAATAACAAGCTTGGTGTTAAAACAGTGTCTTCAGCAGATGTGGACACTGCGCACCGCCCAGGTAAGAGCGGTGTGAATGGAAAACCAAGACCAATCATCCTGCGCTTTATTCCCAGGCATAAGTGAGCCTCAATTCTGTCAGAACAGTGTAAACTGAAAGACACTGGACCGTCCATTGCTGATAATATACGATTGCCAGAGCCTTTGGTTTTGCTGGGATTTGACAAGACGATCATTTCTGATTCGGTTTTCTGTTTCATGATATGGTTTGCAAAGTACTATATATATATACGTATAGAATACAAGGATGCCTCAAACAGCAGTGTTTTTGAAGAAACTGAATATTCAATATAAAACTGAAAATTATAATGTCTATCTGAATTTAAATTACAATGACTTCTCTGTGAAATGGCTCTCACACATTCCGCTAGTTTCTGATGATTAATTGTCATATGTAACTTAAGATCTGTTATTCAGAAAATTGTTGAAGGTGCAAGTCCTGCTTTTTTTTCCCCCACCAATGTTTATAATACTGAGGCCTTTTGGTCACTTTCTCTCTTCTTTAATATTGTTTCAAGTCTTATCAAATGAAGAGCAAAAAATGTATGTATGTAAAATGTGAAATGATGGCTTCTGGGATCCAAAACCCATTTCTATAAGCCTGTCTCTTTTTACATATTCGTATCTGTCTGTTCTTATATGTACCCCTGTCCCTCCACTGTTTTGTTCTATCTCCTTCTCCTTTCATGACTGGTATACTTCATATCTGAAATATAATTATTGTACATTAAAAAAAGGAAAGAAAAGAAACATTGAAGAAGCACTCCACCAAGCAGATCTCTTTGTTTTGTATTGTATTGTGTTGTATTGTTTTAGTATTGTGTTGTGTTGTGTTGTGTTGTGTTGTGTTGTTTTGCATTGCATTGCTTTGTATTGTATTGTATTGTACTATTTTGTATTGCACTGTGAAAGTTACAAGCTGACGAATTAGTTAAAGACGCATTTTGCCTGACTTAATTTTATGCTTCATGTTTCTTTCTTTCTCTGTCTTTTTTTTTTTCCCTTGTTGTTTTATTTTTGTGTAACAGGTGTTCATTTGTGAGCGAGACGAGCAGAAATGATGTTAATGTACCTGATTTTGCACACTGTCCTCTTTCTGCGCATCTGTATGCTCCAATTGTATGTTCATTAAAAACAAAAACAAAAAAACAAAACAAAAAAAAAAAAAACCAGCCTGTTGGACCTGTTCACAGGGTTGGTGGACAACTCGTGTTTCTAAATTTTCCAGCTGTTCACACTCCTTCCCTAATCATTCAAATTATTTTAACAAGATAAATTACCAAGCCTATATTCCAACAGAGACTAAGGTAACTTCAGGCAGATACTGATTCATGACAAAAGAATGTGTTACTAGACTGCCAAAAAAATAGGATAAATACATGTCGATACAAAAGAAGACATCTTGAGCTATCTTAAAATGTGTTTTACTAGCAAAATGAACAAAAAAAGTCAGGCAAAAAGTAATTTACTACTAAAATATGAACTTACCTATCCAAATAAATGCCTTATCCCTACTTGCCATAGAATGTTGTCATATTTCAGAGGTTGAAAAAAAAGGCTTAAACTGGGAGAGCAGGAGCTAGCCTCACTTCTATTTCCAAGTTATCCAGCACGAGTGATAGTCCTTAGTGAGTTCACTTCATTAAGCCACATTCAAGCACATGTGGGTCTTCCCACCTTTTCCTAATCAACATGTATTAAGTATGGGAAAAGGCTCTGACCAGGTGCCTGACAAACTCCTATGGCACTCACCTCAGTGGCTGGACTTAAAATCTCACTGTGGACCTGTCACCCTTTTACAAGCTTTCCCAAGTCCTGCCCCGAACTGACAAACTTTTAAGGCCGAGCTGAAAATGCTGCTGTATTTGTTCCACAATGTCCTAAACTGTCCCTGTCTGTACAAACCCTGTCCTTACATTCTGCTGGAGTGTCCAAGTTTTCCGTCATCTCCTTCCCCCCAGGAGAACACTTTGCCATCCACCGTCAGTGCCATGGCATGCCGCCCTCCTGCACACACATGACAGCTACTATGCATACACCTCCCCGATTCCTTCCATGTAACACAATCATGTCTACTTGGTTGGACTGTCACTCTACACTAAATGGCAAGGCAGACAGACAGTTGAATGGATAAAAGGGTTATGTGTTACATACTTTAAAATGATCATAATAAAGATGGGAGAGTGAAAAATCAGAATCAAGAGCAGATGCAGGAAACACATATTCATGAGTGCACACATCATAAAAAATATACTGAAACACAGACGCACACACTCACACACATGCGCGCACATGCACACACACACATGCACACGCACACACACACACACACACACGCATACATAATAACAAGAGACTGACCGGAGTGCACAGCCACTTTCTTGATGACATATTGACTGAGGGAGGAAATCTGTCTGGGGACGAAGATGTTGCCTGTGCTCATGCCCAGCCCCAGACGTCCGTTTGTGGCCTCTCCACATGCATACACCTTCCCATCCTGTGTCACTGTGTACATAACACATATTTATGAACACACAGCACATACAAATAAAGTCCAGTAATCTAAGAGACTGTTCATTTCTTTCTTTTTCTTTCTTTCTGCGTCAGTTCATTTCTTTTTCTTTCTACATAACACATATTTATGAACACACAGCACATACAAATAAAGTCCAGTAATCTAAGAGACTGTTCATTTCTTTCTTTCTTTCTTTCTTTCTGCGTCAGTTCATTTCTTTCTTTCTTTCTTTTTCTTTCTGCCTACACAGGCTGATACTCCTGCGGACACTGCCTGTATAGACAGGCAGTTTATCCCCGCCATTAAGGCAGCCATACTCCAACTTCGGGGAAAGTACATGCTATGTGTAACATGTCATCCATACCAACGGCCAAACTGGCCTTCTCTTCCGAAAGTTGGTGATGGGATTTTAAGTGTGTGCAAGATGATGTGCGTGCGTTCACACATAGAACTTCAGTTTATAGTCTCATTCAAAGGACTGTGTGGGGAATGGAGTCAGAACCAATGTTCACTCCGAGGGAAAAATCCCCCTGTACCGAAATTCGAACCTGCAACCCCAGGATCATGAGTCCGGTGCTCTACCAGCTAAACTGTTCTGGCCCCAAAAGTCAGTTCAAGTTTAGCCATCATGGACAGACTTTCAGGGCCTGACAGTTTCTTCCTTTGTGCATAATGATGAAGGTCCCAATATACAAGTCACTTGCCAAAGTTCATAAAATGTATGATAAATGCATGCGAAAGTTTGTTTCAATAAATATTCATCAAACAAATGAATGGCTAAAAATGACAATGACAAACCATTCACTTCATGCTATGCAGTGCTGAATGTGTGGCATATTACACATGCAAATAAAGGCACAAAACATATAACAACAAATAAGAACACGTCAAAGATGAAGAATTTCTTAAGCCTAGGATCAAAAAGAGAAGACCCCCTCCGAAGACATAGTGGTAAAGTGAGTACTTTTAGTGCCACTTCAAATACCCTTTCAAAACATAAGGTGCTACTTCAAAGACCCTTTCACACACAAATCATATAATACCACTGGTAACTTCAACAAAGTGCAAAGTAACATACTGCAAGAAATATAAATGGCATATAGTGAAAATGCTTTGTCAACATGGTGATTTGAACAGAAAAGGCCATTGTGAAATCAGCAAGGATGTTTTGCTGCTGCCTGAGGAACTATTATCCTTATGGTACAGTCAAGTGCCTCCATATCCTCAATGGTGTCATGAAGGTAAAACCTGCCAAAGGTTGGCTGTGACTTCCAGCATACTGCACAACAAATATCAGTGACCTCAATGGTCCATCAGAGGGCGTAACTGGCAAAGAGAGCCCAGACTTCATGTGCCCTCATATCCACTCTAAGGGGAAGCCAATTCAGGCCATAGGTGTAAGCCTAGTGATTACTGTCTACGCCAGTAGCTAATCATCTGGGGTTTTACAGCAACATTGTCTTGGCTACACAAGAAAAGGGAGCACTGGGAGCCTGACTTTCTCCTCTACAGGTCCATCTTCAGTGCTCTGACAGTACAATTAACCAGCTCCATCTTTGATCCTCTGGGTCTGGGACTGGATGGTGTAGGGGCCAGCAGAGGTAAGGTTATCGTCAAAAGCCACTCTTCTGGCTTTGCAATATTGGCTAAGAAAGATGGGCATGTGAAGAGTAAGGGAACCAACATAGTGCCACTTCAGGGACCATGGGATTCTCACTCATTCTACAGGCAGAAGCCCTAATAAAAAGAAGAAAAAAAGGTTCTTTGCACAGCAATCCGCGAGTGGCTCAAAGTCGCCAGTAGCCAGATACTCCAGGATCAGTAGTAGACTCCTCCTGAGGCATCTACTGGTACCTACTGTATGCAATGAACTCTGAAAGGAAAGGATCATAGCTGATGTCAAGGTGTCTCCCCATTACTATGAAGGTTTTAGCAATGAACCCCATAATAATATTCATCTTCCTCCCCTTTTCATAAAGGTCCTCCGAAAAGTGAACAAGCAGATGCGGGAGAAATTGCAGCCTGACAGCACGATTTGGTGAAGACTGTGTAATCATACGCTTTCAAGGTAGACAATCTTTGACCAGCAATGATGTTTTCCATACATGAAGGGCATACACAACGAGATTCTCTGTAGAATGGTATCACATGATATGTAGCTGACAATGAAAGAGAGGGACACATGCTACAAGTGCCACTTTCTCGACTTGGGCCCAGACAGTACACACTCACAGGAAGGGGCATGACAACCTCTATCAATGGACTGATTTAGGAGACTGATCAAGCTCTTTGTCTGTTTCAGAGGACAAATGAGGCCTTCCTGGCACTTATCACTGTATCTTTTCTATTTTCTTTTCCGACAGCTGAAATGAGGGGAGAGGATATGATGCCAAGTTGTTCAAAGACCTAGAGTGAATCCGCCACCACAGTGGAGTTGTCTGTACACAACAAAACACTTTTGCCACCCTGCTTCTGAGATCAACTGTGCAGAGCGAGGAAGACTACTTTCAACTCAAGGATGTTCATTGAGTCTGATGCCTCCTGCTGTATCCAGGTACTGCTGATCTCTTAGAAGATGGGGAAAAAACAGTGCCTGACTTGCTTGTGTTGGCATAAATGGTGTGCAACGATGGAGTGAGAAGCAGTCTTAAACCAAGCCAGGCTTAAACCAAGCCAGGTTTAAATCAAGCCAAGTCGAGCCAAGGCTGGAGGGCAGACGTGAATGTCTGGGTCATGGAAGGTAGGACATCCCAACTGGACAACTGATTTTGAAGGATTGCTTAAAGAGTCTGCTTTTTCACTCTTTAAAAAGACACAATGAGTCAAAAACGAATGGCCAATGTGCAGCTGGCATGAAACTGTTTCTTCTTTGCGACCCCCAGAGGTAGATTAGAGGAACTCTTTTAGGTTTGGACGGATCTGGAAAAGTGTGTTATCCATCTCAGCATTCCAGTCCTCCTGCCAGAGGTCTCTGATATAATCATTAACTTTTGGTTTCAAATCTGAGTAGGGGAAAGACATGTCGGACAGTTTCTTCACTGTGGCATTCCTGGCCAAACGATCAGCCATTTCATTTCCTCGAATGCCAACATGATTGGGAACCCAAGCAAGAACAATGTTGTGACCTTCCGCTTTCAAAGAGATGAAAAGTTCTAAAAGTTTAAAAGTTCAGGATGATGGAAGTTATGGCCAGCAATGGCCTCCAAAGCTGACAGCAAATCAGACAAAATCAAAAAGTCTTTTTTGTAGATTGAGAGATTATCTTCAGTGCTAGAACCAAAGCTGTAAGTTCAGCAGAGTAAACAGAACTATCTGACGGAATATGCTTTAATAATATTTGAGAAGGAACACTTGGGCAGAAAGCTGCACATCATTCCATCTTCAGACTCTGGACCATGGAACTTTTGTACAGAGATCAGCAAACAATGCCTCATATGCCTTGTATGCCTATGGGCGATCACTCTTGTCAGTTAACAGAATGGCGGCAAGCTCCCTGCTCACCTCTCTTTTTGTGTTTTAATCCTGATGATATGGCGATTCTCCATGCTTAGTAGGAATCAATTTGGACAGGTAAGTTTGGAAAAAGGTCTTGGATGTCTATTAATATTGATATGTCTATACCAATAGGAAGGGAAATGTGTACACATGCATATCATAAATCTTACATGCTAATCATTACTAGGCACTTTTAACTAATTAATGCTATAATATTGAACCAACCCATTCTGTTATCATAATTATCAATATTATTGTTAGATACAAGACACAGACTCTGCTAGCACCAAGAGGGTCATAGGAATAACATGAATCAATGAAAAGAAGTTACTAAGAGCCCCTTGGAGCTTTCCAAGTTCCAGTCAATGAACAGAAGTTAGTGAGAGCTCCTTTGAGCTTTCCAAGTTCCAATCAATGAACAGGTTACTGAGAGTCCTTTGGAGCTTTGCAACTTGCAATCAATGAACAAGTTAGTAAGAGCCCCTTGGAGCTTTTCAACTTGCAATCAGTGAACACGTTAGTGACAGCCCCTTGGAGCTTTTCAACTTGCAATCAATGAACAAGTTAGACAATTTCATCATCACTGCATTATGACATAATGCATGTGAACGTAAACAGTGAGAAGGAATGGGGGTGGGGGAAGCGGAAAACGAGGGGGAGGGGAGGGAAAGGGGAAAGGTGGTGATGGGGGAAGCTGTGATTTGGTTTAGTCTTTGATGTTGAGGCCATCTGGTGTTGTAGTACCAAGATGGTGGATGATCGGTTTCTCCATGTTCTTTCTCTTGAAGGAGTCACCAGTGCTGCTGCGCCAGAGTACTGATATAGAGAAGTGGGTTATGCTTGGAGCTTTCCAAGTTCCCATCAATGGACAGAAGTTGTTGAGAGCCCCTTGGAGCTTTCCAAGTTCCCATCAATGGACAGAAGTTGTTGAGAGCCCCTTGGAGCTTTCCAAGTTCCCATCAATGGACAGAAGTTACTGAGAGCTCCTTGGAGCTTTCCAAGTTCCCATCAATGGACAGAAGTTACTGAGAGCTCCTTGGAGCTTTCCAAGTTCAATCAATGAACAGAAGAGGTCTGAGAGTTCCTTGGAACTTTCCCAGCTCCCAGCAGGAGAGGTCAGCAGGAACCCCTTGAAGCTTCTTGTATGCAGTAGGTGGACTATGCATGGTGAAAATACCTGGATCAAATTGGCTTATCCTAATAACATTTCACAATTCATTAGCATTTATTCATCTGTAAGAAGCATACTTAACATACACCGAGTATGAACATAATTTAAAAAAAAAAAAAAAAAAAAAAAAAAAAAAAAAAAAAGCCTCCAAAAGCACAGACCTATTTAAAGCAGAAAGACAGAACACTCACCACAGAAGAGACTTTTGGAACCACCAGCAATATGCACACAATTTAAGGCGGACAGCGTTTCGTTCAGTTGGGGCAATTTGATCTGGCAAAGAGAAAACACTTCTTTAGTTCACTGTTGGCTGGAAGGGTGATGGATGAGATGGTGTGGGTAAAGGGATGCAGCTGATGTGTGAAGTAAAAGGGATCAAGGAGAAACAAACAAACTGAGGTGGAAGGAATCATTTGCATACTTTGAGGAGTCACTCCATTCGGACACAGGCACTGCAGCAGTTTGTGAACTAAAGTGGGCAGATAGTGCCACTGTTGTCATCTGGGCAGACAGTCCCTTTGTTGTTGTCTAGGCAGATGGTCCCCTTGTTGTCATATGGGCAGATAGTCTCTTTGTTGTCATCTGGGCAGAGAGTCCCTTTGTTGTCATCTGTGCAGGGTGAGGGCGCTTGAAGTTATGGCCAGCAATGGCCTCCAAAGCAGAAGGGGAGTCCAACAAAATGAGCAAATCTTTCTGTTTTGATCTAGAGATCATTTCCTAAGCCAGGACAAAGGCTGTCAACTTAGCTGTATAGATGGAGCTCTAAGTGAAAATGTGTTTCAAGGTCAAAGTCAGTCATCGAGATTCTCATAAAGACCACTACCTTTCTCAATTTTACTGCCAGCTGGTGAAAGGATGTAGGGTCAACTGTTCGTGGAACTGACCTTTGACCCTTTTGGTCCCCCCAGCTGGTCCTTGTCATTGAGACCCCAGACAAAAACGTGCGTCTGGATATCCTTGCTGTTGACAGAGCGTGTCTTCCTCTTCAGGGTGCTTGCTGCACTGCTGTAACTCTGGTTCATTGCTGGCCGCTCCTCGTCCTCTTCCTGAAAACATAAAGAGGAACATTGTTCACTGAGGTCTAGAGTTTGCAAGGTGTTGAATGAGGTCTAGTTTGCTTTAGGCATTACATGAGGTCTAGTTTGCTCTAGGTGTTGGGAGAGGTCTATTTTGTCAAGCTGTTGAATGATGTCTAGTTTGCTCAAGGTGTTGGATGTGGTCTAGTTTGCTCAAGGTGTTGGATGAGGTCTAGTTTGCTCAAGGTGTTGAATGAAGTCAAGTTTGCTCAAGGTGTTGAACGAGATCTTGTTTGCTCAAGGTGTTGGATGAGGTCTAGTTTGCTCAAGATGTTGAATGAGGTCTAGTTTGCTCAAGGTATTGAATAAGGTCAAGTTTGCTCAAGGTGTTGAATGAGGTCTAGTTCGCTCAAGGTGTTGAATAAGGTCAAGTTTGCTCAATGTGTTGAATGAGGTCAAGATGGCTCAAGGTGTTGGATGAGGTCTAGTTTGCTCAAGGTGTTGGATGAGGTCAAGTTTGCTCAAGGTGTTGGATGAGGTCTAGTTTGCTCAAGATGTTGAATGAGGTCAAATTTGCTCAAGGTGTTGAATGAGATGAAGTTGGCTCAAGGTGTTGGATGAGGTCTAGTTTGCTCATTTTTCCCGAGCTCTGCGTTCTGTTTATTTGCTGGGTCGCGTTTTATATGTAATTCTGTTTTCCTACCGTATATGAATTGACCAAACAGTGCCTGGCGCTTCGTGCATTGTTTCTGTGAACAGAAGTGGATTTTTCTTATTTAGATACGTGTGTTTTAAGGGAAGTTATCAGTGTGAAACTGCTTCCCCTCAAGATTTCTTCAACCAGTTTATGTGGTGGTGTGCCGCGGGACGCGCGGCGAGACGCCTTGATTGCTTCCAGCTGTTGAAGCAGTGATCCTCCAGGCGCCCTAAGTGGCCTCATCTGTCGTCACCCCGTGAGCGATCCCCTTGCGGAGGAAACAACCCCGGCCTGAAGTTTGTACAAGGGACGACTGTTCGTGTCTGTGGCCAGTGTGTGTGTACACGTGTGGGCAGTAAAAACCGGCTAATTAATTTGTGGTGGAGATCAGATGAACCTCGTCAACCCGTGTTCCTTTGCTCCGGTTTTCCCCACTCCATCCTGTCTGTGTTGTGCTTAAACTACTCTTCACAAGTTACAGCTACAGTACAGCACGTCTTCCCCGGCCAATATGGCCGTCACAGTCTACATGTAACCCCCCCCCCCCCCCCCCCCCCCCCCCCCCCCCCAACATGGTCAAGTCGTCCACAGTAATTGACGATGCAGTCTGCTGTTAGCAATGTACAGTCAGACAACCCTGAACTAAAAGCCACGCTCGACACGAAACAGAAAACTTTCAGGTGTTCCCAACTAAAAACTCTCACTCGTTGGCGTGATGCTTTGGCTCTTCGCTACCTGAATGACCCTGTCCCTGACTCTCCGTTCAATATTATGGGAAGACAGGGATGAGGGGCAATAAAGTTATCAAAGTACCGCTGTGCTGTGAGGAGGTTTCGAAATACAATTTAGCGAAGACATTTGTTCAGATTTACAAGCATGACACTGAAAAATGTCTTACTATAACACTTATTTCCTCAAAAAAATAACAAGGAAAAAGGTGCTGGCTCATGCTTAGTCCAGGGGTTTAAGTGTGAGCATGGGGCAAAGACTGAATTTCAAATATTGTGTGCCATTGTGGGCAAACTCCAGGACTCTGGTATGGATGCCAGCCATGTGTGGGACGAGCACAGGGCGCTGGGCTACATCACTGAGGACAATGCCAACAGTGACCAGCAGGACAATGCAGGAACTCAGTGTGAAGGCCCCGTTATCGTTGAACTTGGAGATACAGCCAGCCACCACGTCATCATGCCTGTCACCACAGAGTCTGCATCACTGTGTGATTCACAGTCCTGTGAGGTCAACAATGATGTCACAGAGACTGCCAGTGACACTGACCCCACTACCCCAGAGACACTAACAAGATAACCACCAGTGACACTGACCCCACTACCCCAGAGATAACAACTACCAGTGACACTGACCCCACTACCCCAGATAACAACCAGTGACACTGACCCCACTACCCCTGACACTGACCCCCCACTACCCCAAAGATAACAACTACTAATGACACTGACACTGACCCCACTACCCCAGAGATAACAACTACCAGTGACACTGACCCCACTACCCCAGAGACCCCACTGACACCCCTACCCCTGAGATAAGAAGACTACTAGATGACACTGACCCCACTACCCCAGATAAGAACACACTATAGTGACACACTACCCCAGAGATAGGCACACAATTACAGTGACACTGATCTCACTACCCCAGAGATAAGACAATTACCAGTGACACTGACCACACATATCCCGGAGATCAGAACAACTACTAGTCAGACTGACACAACCACCACAGAGGAGACCACTTCTACTGACAACACAGACCCCACCACCACCAATGCCAGTACAAGCACAGAAGCTATGAATTGCATCCAGTGCTCTCTTTCTTTCACTGCATCTGTCTGTATATCTTGCATCAAAAGCCTTGATGCAGATATTAAAACTCAGATTGACAGCAAACTTAGGATCTTAAAACAGACGATGCAGGAGAAAATTGACAGTCTGCAAGATGAGTGCAACACACTACGCAATCAGCTGAAAGAACAAACAAAGCTGATTGACAGTGTGTCTGACCGTCAAAAGCACCTCTTGAAATCAGCTCGTGATTGTCAACACCATACCACGTCCACTGTAAAGTCATCAAAAAAGTCAACGCAGCCAGAACTAAAACAACTGGAACAATCTAGCGACGTGGGTACTAAGCATAGTGGTGTTACGGCTGACAAAGAACAGACTGTCACTCACGCACGCTGTGACCGACTCCGTCACTGTCACCAACAACAAACCAGCCTTTGACAGACAGCAGACTGACTCCACCCCTGTCATAGGTAATACCACAGCAGTCTCTGACCGACAGCTCAATCAAACTACCCCAAAGTTCAGGATCCGTCTTCCCCCCGAAAGGCAAAATTGTCAACTTCATTGTGGGGGGGGATTCTAACCTTCAGTATATTGACCGACAGAGACTGGACAGGACGGGGCTCACCCATGTACGCACAATGCCTGGGGCGAAGGTGACTGACGTCACTGCTGCCCTCAGAGATTGTGCAGTACGAGAGGATGTGCAGCGGGTGGCATTGCATGTGGGGGGAAACGACCTTCACAGACACTACTCTGTAGACACGCTACAGCAGGACTTTGGTCACCTTCTGGGACAGGTGAAAAGAGTTTTTTCCTGCTGCCAAAATTGCTGTCTCTGCCTCTGCCCTACTTCCTAGAAAACCTATTCCTTTGAAATTCATCAATTTGATGAATAGGGAACTGCATGTCCTATGTGCAGAAACAAATGCATGTTTTTTGTTTGAAACAAAAATTCGTTGATCAAAATCTTAGGATCGTTCAAAGCTATTTCACATCGGATGGTGTTCACCTGTCTGCCAGTGGCTTATCGCTCTGGTTACGGCAAATCATTCAGTTTCTGGCACTCCGTGTGAACCGGCCTCCACGGAATACGGGTAATGGGGCAAACCCAGAGCTGTTTCAGGAACGGCCCATTGCAACAAACCATACCAGACCACAATCTTCAAAATTAAAAAAAAACCAAGTCAAGCAGCCTGTCCCTATTGAGTTCTGTCGGAGTGTGCAGCCCATGTACCCCCAGTCAGTAAGAAATCGTCCCGATTCCTGTCCTACAAATTTACCCCCAGAGACAGTTCAACGTAGTTCAAAACAATCACTTGGACAATGCTCCTGAAAGTGTCCACCAGAATCCAATTCTTCTTCTTCTAATGAAACCTTTCCCCCGCCATGCAATGCCACCCATGCCGTACTTTAACAGACCTCCCATTACATCAATGCCGATGTTTCCCCCCATGTGGCCTTTCTCCCCCTTCCCTCCTCTCCTCTGCTTTTCATCCTTGGACACAAATGCATCCTTATCTTCCCTCTCCCCCTGCTTAACAGAAATTCCGGTATCTGGAATTCAGATAACAGCTTACTGCCTCGCCTTCCAAGCGCAGGCCTGAGCCCTTGCCTAACCTTCCTGCCTACCCTTCCTCCCGCCCAAATTTACCCATCCCCAGCCGCTCAGCTCCACCCCCCCCCCCCCCCCCCCCCCCCGTGTCTTCTTTCCCCTCCTGCTTGCTCCGTCTCACCTCCACCTTCCCCACCACGCGCTGACTCCTCCTCCCTACCTCCCCCCCCCCCCCCCCCCCCCCCCCCCTGTGAGTCTTGTTCCCCCCTGTATTGCTTAGTTACTGTGGATGACTGTACTACTGTGACCCGGACAGCTTGAAAGCGACATTTTTCTTGGTTGGTCATACTTTCCTGAATATTGTTATCATACACATACTTGGATTGTCCTTTGGACTGAACTTCATTGCCCTGCTTTTTGAACTTTGTGTGTTCTTGGATATTTTATAATTGCTGATTTTATATTTTTAATTTGTTGTTGTAACAGTATATCTATTTTGTTTTATTGCACAGGACTTTGCTCTAGAATTAATACAATGGACCATTGTAATGTAATTAATACTGATACTGGATTACGCATTGGTCACCTAAATGTTTATCATCTACCAAATAAGATTCATGATATCTGTTTTTCTTCTAAACGAATCCCCTTCTATTCATCTGCTTGGTCTTAGTGAAACTCGCCTTGACTCCCGTTTCACTGATACAGCTTTATCCATAACTAACTATAACTTTGTCCGACGCGATGCAAATCACTCTGGTGAAACAGGACTTGGAATATACATTCATCAAAGCATCGCTCACTGTACAAAAAGGCGGCGTGACCTTGAGCCTGATAATGTTGTTGAATGCATGTGGCTGCAGGTAAAACCCTCCAACTCAGCCCCTCTTCTAGTTGGATATATGTATAGGAATCCCGCTGCCACCTTCCTCTGGTATGACAACTTTGTACGCATGATGATGAGGTATATAAGAGCTATCCAAATGTCATTCTTCTCGGTGATTTTAAACATTGATCTGTTAAAACGGCAGCCTGCCTGGGATGCGACCACCACACTCTTTGGCTTGCATCAGCTTATTCATAATCCAACTAGAATCGCAAAGACATCTTCTACATTGCTGGATCATATCTACACGAACAACAAAGCCATGGTATCCAATATAACTGTGGGCAACAAAAGCATAAGCGACCACTGTCTCATTTTGTGCACTTGTCTTGTAAAACTTCCAAAGCAACAGAATAAAGGCCACACAACCATTCAATATCGCTGCTTCAAAAATTTTCAGTAAGGATGAATTTTTCCTCGACTTAAGCTTAGCTCCTTTCTACAGTGTACTCAATTACACAGATCCAAATGAAGCGTATAATACCTGGTATAATATCTTTCTCTCAATCGTTGATAAACATGCTCCACTTAGAAGAAAAAGGGTAAAACACAGAGTACTTCCCAGCTGGCTGACAAAAGACATTTATTATAGAAATGGCACTAAGGGATGCACTTAAAACCGCAAAAAAAAAAGTAGATGAATATAAAAGCAGAGAAACAGAGTATCAGATCTAGTTAGAAAATCAAAATCTGAGCATTTCAAGAAACTGATAAACGCAAACAGGGATACAGCATCACTATGGCGTGCTGTTAATGAAATAACTGACAAGTCAAAAAAAAGAAATCAGATAATACTGCGACTATGTGGTCTGCTAACACTTTCAACAATCATTTCCTTCATTTAACCGAATCGGTACAGACAGCTGCCAATGTTACATTTTTTAATCGATATGAGACTCCAGCTGTTCTCCAGTCGTTTTGCCAAGAACGATTAAATACAAGAAATTCATTTAGCATCCCCTTGCTTGCTATTAATGAAGTTGGTTCCTTAATTTCAAAACTTAAAAATAAAAAAAAGCAATGGGTCCATAACTTAAATGCTTCTATACTCAAGCTTGCTCTACCTTACATTGTTGATACCCTTACGTATGTTTATAATTTGTGCATTGATCAGAATGTCTTCCCATGTGGTCTAAAGGCTGCAAAAGTCATTCCCTTACCCAAATCAAGAGATCTCACTGATTTAAACAATTTTAGACCAATATCTCTTTTATCCGTTGTATCGAAACCTATTGAGATGCATGTTCACAAACACCTAACTAAACATATGGAACATCACAAACTGTTCCACCCATTTCAGTCAGGCTTTCGTCGAAATCACTCATGCCACACGGCCTTGACACGCCTCTGTGATACATGGCTATCAGCCATCAACGAAAGAAAAAAACTCACTGGAACTGTTTTTCTCGATTTTTAGAAAGCCTTTGATCTAGTAGACCACAACATATTATTATTAAAAAAAAAAAAATTACTGCATATGTTCAAAATCCGGCAGTAGTCACCTTCTTTCAGTCATATCTTGAAAATAGGACCCAGCGTGTTTACTTAAACGGTACTTATTCTTCTGAAGGAATAGTGAGCTGTGGTGTTCCGCAAGGCTCTGTCCTTGGACCTCTTCTCTTCTGTATTTTCATAAATGACCTACCGATGCACATATCTCACAATGATGTCATCTGTGATCTGTCGCTGACGATAGCTCTCTTCACTGTAGTGATACAAACATCATATCTGTACAAATATCGTTACAACAAAGTATAACGGATGTCTTAGAATGGTGCAACCAAAACGAATGGTCCTTAATCCGCACAAAACAAAATGTATGGTCCTAACATCGAGACAGAAACATCAACGACAGCATCTTATGTTGAGCCTAAAAATGAATGAAACCTTGATCGAGCAGGTTACCGAACATCGTGTCTTAGGCGTGATCGATGAGAATTTTAAAATGCAATCACATATAAATCATGTTTGCAAACAGTTGGCTCGCAATTTGTTTTTACTCCATAAACTCAGTTATTATGTTGAACCACACATCCGGAAATTATTTTTTGAAGCCCATTGCCTTTCTCACATCAACTATGCGTCCACTGTCTGGAGTGGTGCCGGTGAACATCACATAAAAAAAATCAACTCTATGTATAGACGGGGAATTAAGCTGATTCTTCCCGACAAGTCTCTCTCGACCACGAGCAAATTCGCAAAACTAATGATGTTACCACTGCAGAGCCAACTGACCTATAAATAAAGCAGTACTAATGTTTAAAAGTCCATGCAAACATGGCGCCAACATATCTTGCTGAGTTTATCCAAATGGCAACAATGCGATATGATTCAAATAATTACATTTTACCACGTGTCCGCATTGATTTGTTCAAATCTAGTTTTGCATTTTTTGGTCCATCTGTGTGGAACTCTCTTCCTCCGTCTGCCAAAACATGTCAATCACTGCCGTCCTTCAAATCAGCAATACTTAAACATTTACTTGAACAATAAATCTAACCTTTTGACCATAGTCTCAACGCCCTACTTTTATGCTTGCCTCTGTATTAGCTAATGAAAATGTGCGTGCGTGCGTGTGTGTGTGTGTAGGTGGTGTGTGGTGTGTGGGGTGTGGGTGTGGGAGTGTGCGTGCGCGTGCGTGTATGTGTGGGCGTGTGCGTGCATGTGAACGCGCACGCGTACGTGTCTGATTATGTTTGTGTAATTTTTTTTTTTTTTTTTTTTCTTTATTATTATTATTACTTTGTATTTGTAATATTATAATGTTGTCATATTTTTCATTGTTTCTGCCATTATTTATATGTGCAGTTTGTCTAGTTGAATGGTGTGTGTGTGTGTGTGTGTGTGTGTGTGTGAGTTAGTTCTTTAGTTTAATGTCTATTCACTATAAGTGTTATTAGATGGAAAAAAAAAAGAAGAAGAAAAAAAGCCATATGATTGTGTGTGTCCGTGTACGTGTGCGTGTATGTGTGCGTGTACGTGTGTGTGTGTGTGTGTGTGTGTGTGTGTGTGTGTGTGTGTGTGTGTGTGTGTGTGTGTGCAAGAGAGAGAGAGAGAGGACTGTGTTAGGGACAAGATGGGAAGGTTGGGATGGGTGGTAAGATAGGTAGATATTTACTTATCCTGGTCATTTATCAAGCCTTTGGTGTATGTTGATCGGGGGAATTAAAGTATATCAAATGAAATTAGTTTAGTAGGATTGGAACATAATGCAGGGGGATGGGTGGAGAAGGAGAAAGTTTGCGGGTGGGGATGGGGGGCATCAGGGTGGAAAGGAGGACGGAATAGAGGAAGGGAGTGGGAGGGTGGGGGTGGGGGGATAACCATATATATCATATAATCGTAACTCTTTTATATCAATGTCGTACAACACAACAGTTTACAGTACATCAGAGATAGATATCAAGTGGACAGGAATTAAAAATTTCAGAGAACAAGCAAAGTATGAGTGATTATTTAAAATATTATCAGTGGATAATGGTGCACTGGCTGACAACTGGTCTGCTGACTTTATCTTAGGAACAAAGTGCCTAACTCCTGGGCAGTGAAGAAGTAGATGGTTTACAGTAATTTGTTTGCCACTTATGCAATGTATGTTTTTAGAATACTTTGTTCTTAAAGCATTTAATCAGAACCTATAAATCAAACTAGTAACATGTCTGGAATGCATTACAGATAAATTTTTTAAGAAGGATTTCAGGTTCACTGCATTCTTTACTTGTACACAGTGCTGTAATACTGACTGTTTTTGTGTGCATTTCAGCAACCTGATTTTGAGACACTTCTATGCGCTGGTTAACCTTCTTGTACTCAGTTTCTCTGACTGCAAACTTCCCCTAGATTTCAGATTCTTTTAAAGGTTTCAGCCTAAAAATGGGTATGTGTGATTATTAACTTATACAGAATGTATGTGAACCTGTAGGAGAAAGAAAATTGGCTGACAGTTTCATAAGAGCATGCACTTCACTTTGAACTATATTTCGTCTGTCTTAGAAATATAGGTCGTGTCACTGTCACCAAATTGTCACCAGACACGTGACGTTTTATGATGACAATCAAGTTTACAGCATGCAAGCATGCGCAATCACCATGCTGATGCAAGTTGTTAGTGTAAGATGAAATCTGAGGCCTACCTGACGTGATCCATCTGCTGCCTGGCAGTACAGGTCCCACTGGTTGTCCCACCAGTGTCATACCAAATTTGTCACATGTCACACACAGTACTACAAACGAGGGTCAGGTGCGCCCTTTGCAGCTTGTTTTTGTCTTGCATACCTGATTGTTTCATCGGCAGCAGTCTTAAAAAACACAGAGGAACAAACAAAACGAAAAAATCAAGTGGTGTAGCAGTGTCAGGTAACGAGTGAGCCGGCCCAGTGGGATCCTGAAACTGATGCACCCCTGCCATGCCATGTGTCGCGGGCCACCATTTTGTCTGAAGTGCTGCCAGGGGAACATTGTATTCCGGGTCGCTTGCACTTCACCGTCTTCTTCAACACCACTACCTACTTCTATATCACTTTCATTCTCCATCTTTCTTTCAAACGTCTCCACTTCTACAATAATTTGACCTAACTCCTCTTGTGAGTAGTCGACCATCTCGTCGTCGTTCATAGCAGACACGAAAGCCGCCATTGTGAAAGTCGGTCAGTTTCCATTCACAAAGTTACTCGCTGTGTTCTGTGCCTATACTCAATGAACACACACAGTTCCATCACCCAAAAATAGTGCCAACACATGATTGGGCCATGCCCGAGTCTTCCTAGTTACTGTCTGCGACTGTGTGTGTCTACACACGTGATCACTGCATGATGGAAAATTCCACGGAGAGGTCCCGGTAACTCCCGGTACGGGAAGAAACAGGCGCCCGACGTTAAGTCCTGGATTGTCCCGTTGCGAGTATAAGAGGGTTAAATTCATGCTGGTCTGGTCAATGTCGAGATGCTATGATCCTTTTATATTTTTGCTGCCCTTTTAGCCACATGATCTGCCCACTCGTTTGGGGTGATTCCGGAGTGAGAAGGAATCCAGCAAAAGGCAATACTGGTACCCTTTAGAGACAACTCATGAATAATATGTTTTATTTCAATAGTCATTTCTAGTTGTTTTTTTGATGCCTCGGGATTTAATGGCTTGTAAAACAGACTTTGAGTCCACACAGAATAAATGTATCCGTCGAAAGATCTACAATGTAATTTAATGCCATGAGTATGGCTACAAGTTCAGCAGTAAAAATGGAATAATGTTTACCAATGTTGTATCGTTTTTCTGTTTTTAATGAGGGTATTACAAAAGCTGCACCAGTATTTCCATCATCAAGAACTGATCCATCGGTATATATCTTTAGGTAGTCTGTATACTTACTTTCCAAGTGAGAATCAACTAAACATTTTAATAGATTAGGGGAATGGTTTTTGGATAAATCTGTGTGATCAATGTCAAATATTGGTTGATTTTGTTCCCATTCTGGAAGTGGAGAAAATGAAGGTTTAATTGCAACATTTTTCCCGTTCAGCTCTGTATTACAGATAATATCTGAGGCAAATGTATTAATGGACTTCAATGACTGTATTGTTCTAGCTCTTTTTGCAAAGTCAGTTTCTGAAAATATTACCCGAATGCTTGTGAGATCTTACTGACTTGCACCACGGGATAGATTCATTTGCATCATCTAGGACTGCATTTGTAAATAAAGTATATAAGCTATTGACATCTTGTTGTGTGCGTCATTAACTTCAAATGTAGAAAGTAAACTTGAAAATTTATCCCAATTTGCAAGTCTATAGTTATACCTGGGTACTTTGTCCTTGTTTGGATCTGTTGATTGAGAATTTTTTGTTTCAAAACAAGTGACTATAGGTAAATGATCACTATGTAGGTCCAGCTGCAGACCGGTGCCACATCTGGGGACACTAAAGTTAGATCGATGGCACTCGCTCTATGACTAGGATTATCAGCAATGCGAGTTATTCAACCATCATTAAGGAGACAGAAGGAAGCATCAACAATATTTTCAACGAAACGATTACTTGTAACTGATTGACAGTCCTTCTCCCAAAATGTGAATGTGCATTGAAATCTCCTGCAATGAGGAATTTTTTTACCTTGGTCCGTCTGAAGTGTTCGAATCCACTCTGTGTTTAAATCATTTGGACCCTGTGGTAGGTAAACAGATATGACAGTTAAGAGTGAAGAGTTCAACTGAACTGTCACGGCACAAAGATTAAGATTGGGAATATTTGGTGGAAAAGGGTTAGGGCATGAAGTGTACTTTACCCCTTCATGAATATATATAGCTGTACTGATTTTCCCATCGGTATCTATCTTCTGATGTATAGGGGGAAATAATAGTCTTTTTTCATTTAGGTAACTTGTCTCTTTTAACGGTTTAGAGACTGAAGAGCTAAAAGTTGGTATTCATGGTGCGCCAGGTGTTGCACGAGGTGATCCAAGTTTGTACTGATGGAGCGACAGTTCCACTGGAATACACTGAAGTTACTTTCCGCAGACATCAACTAAATCTTTCACAATCTGATAAGTTAACAGGAATAAAATATAATAATAATGGTAATGATAACGTCCTATTATCTAAAGGGAAAAAATTGCCTGAACAGTCAAAAATTAGCTGACAAAAATTGCAGCAGTTATCTGCACGCAACGCAGTCTCAGGGCACGGAGGTAAGTGAATTCGCAAGTGTGTAGACATATGTGACAATTCTTAGAATACTGGCCAGTCTCCTTGGACGTCAAATGGGTTGAACCAGCTGCGGTTGGGATAGGGTGGACGTAGAAAGGTTCGGGCATAGCGGGCTGGCTTCCTGGGTTTTCCCACAGAAGATCCCTGACATGTCGCCCCACGTTCCCTGCCAGCAGACTGGTCCCCCTCTGTGACAGGTGGCAGTTGTCCTTGAGATGGTAAGGCCTTATGTTAGGATGATCGACGAGCATGATGTTGTTCACGTCGAACAGCTCGGAGGTAAGGATGGCATTAAATAACTGTCGATTTACCTCCATCTTCAGGACTTTCACTGTGGGAACTTTGCTGAAGACGTATCTGGTGTTAGGATTCTTTCTTGATGTGTCTTTAAGTGATTTAACGAAGGTGTTGCACAGCATCAAAATGCGGTTCTTTTGCAGATATCTCCTGCAAGTGATCTTGAGTTATTTTCAAAGTGTTGCTTCGTTGTTTTGAAGGTTTGAAGTGATAAGACCGACAAGGCGTGTTTCTTGTACTCCGTTCATAACAGAGACGTGAAGAATAAGTACATTCGGTAGATCGGAACTAGTATTTGATTTCTTTTTGGAATCTACAAGATGACGAGATTTGTACTTGACGTCATCTCTTGACTGGTCAGCCTTGGAAGGTTTGGCGTCATTTGTCTTCGAAAGGCAAGGGCAGGACACCTTTTTGTTAGTCCCACCTTTCTTTGATATTTTTTTCTGCAGCAGACGTCTTGTGCTGTGCAGGATGACTCGCAATGCCTGACGACAATTGACTTCCCACCACTTCAGCGTAGGTGGGTCCCAGCTGGAGGGCAGGAGTCTTGTTTGAGTTTCCGTGGTCATCATGGAAACTTTTGGCTTGGCAATGTTCTGAATTATGCCATTTTGAAACTCCACTGCTTTTTCTTGGAAGGACATTTGGCAGCAAAGATTTAAAATGACTTGCCGTAAGTCAGGCGTTGCGTTGGATGTTGAGCACAGCACAGGAGTTGAGATCACGCCCCTGCACACTGACGCATTCGAAGACTCCACTGTCGTTGGTGTTGGATCAGTGGATGGCTTCTCCTTTCGTGCGTTGCATTGATCGCTCTCCGAACGATTGGACGTGTTTGCGTTCGAAGCTGACCATCGTTGGGAAGCCCGAGTTATGCGCGTTTGGATGTAGGAGTGCGGTTACTTCTGGATTTCATGTCGAAGCCACTTGCAAAAACTTTTACCTCGCAAGAAAAGTTAACTGCTGGCAGTCTCTGCCATTTTGTGTGACGCCGTGCTACAGGATCCATACTACTCCCAGTAGATGAGCTTAGTGTGATAATCCATGTAGCACTGGGGATAGCATTTTGTGTGATGTGTGTGTGTGTGTGTGTGTGTGTGTGTGTGTGTGTGTGATAAAATTAAGGATATTGCTACCGCTTTAAGGTCTACGCTGGGAAGGTGGATCCTGTAATGAAGTCCAGCCTGTCCTTGGAGCTGTAGATGCCAACAACCAGATCTGTCTGCTAGTGAAAAGATGATGTTGTCCCTGATAGCCCTATTACTAAACAAGGGCTACCATGTATATACCGACAACTGGTATAGCAGCCTCAGACTATTCATGTATTCATTGGAGAAGAACACCTTGGTGTGTGGCACCATGAGGGAAACCTGGGAACTCCACTTCAACTGCATGACACTCAGCTGAACCCAGGCTTATCGGCTGCTCCTTGTGGTGATGGGAAAATAGTGACCACAAAGTAACACAGCACCAAGGTGGTTCACTTGCTATCCATGATACATGGGCACACTGAGGCTGCTATACCAGACAGGCGACAACGGGGTATCACCGAGCGGCCAGAGGTGTCGAACAGCTGCAGCTACAATAAAAACGTGGGTGGAGTGGATAAGCAAGATCAGTTGCTCCACCCATGAGACTGCACCAGGAAGTCCATGAAGTGGACCAACAAGCTGTTCTTCCACTTCTTCCAGGTTGCAGCCTGCAACGCCTTCATCCTGTCCAAGTCAGGTGGCAATTCCAGCAAAACATTCCTGAGTTTTCTGGAATCTGTCATCTGTTCATGGCTGTGGCCGGATAATATGCCGGTAGTGCATGAGAACGGTCCAACGATGAAGTGAGGTTGACGGAGAGGCACTTCATGTTCCACATCCCACCGACACCCAACAAGGCAACACCACAGAGGGCCTGCAGGGGTGCACCAAGAAGCTGAAGATCAGGTGTGATGTGCGGTCCCACTGCCCCTCCTGTCCCTCCAAACCTGCATTGTGCTATCCCCCAGTGCTACATGGATTATCACACTAAGCTCATCTACTGGGAGTAGTATGGATTCTGTAGCACAGCTTAGTTTTGCAGTGCATTTTTTTTTCATAATCTTCTTCACTTAGTCAGTGCGTGCTTTCATCTCTGTGTTTTATATTCTTGAGTGTGGTTTTTTTTTTTTTCATTCTTCAGTCAGTCAGTATGTGCTTTTACCCCAGAGCGTTTTTATATTCTTGAGTGTTGTTTTTTTTTCCATCTTTATGGTGGGGTTTCTTCTGAAACTGTCATGATTTATTCATGAGTATGACCAGACTGTTCAAATGGTGGAAATAATGCCAGACTGGTTATATTAGTGACGCTGCTCAGCCCCAGAAACCTGTGAGATGTAAAGAAAGAAGCACTGGATTAGTGTACAGATTATGAACATGTACTGAGTGAGTACCAGATGCTTCTCCTGGTATCCAGTGAACGCTAACATCAGTTTATCTTGTGTTTTGTGTGGTTTTATATGCTGCAATATGACTGTTTTTATTCTGAAACTGTCATAAGATCTGATTCCATCAAATTTTACAACATTGTTTATCAACAAAATCTGATTATTAGTACATCAGGTTATAGCCAAAGATGTAAGAAAAAAAAACATGTAAAGATGTAAGACATATCTGAGTAAATAAATCAGTAGTAATCACATTAGTGAACCTACCACAAAAAGCAAAATTAGGCCTCTTTTAGGTCTGGATTATGGTACCTACAATGATTTATCTATCTACCTATCTATCTATCTATCTATATCTATCTATCTATATATATATATATATATATATATATATATATATATATATGTATTACCATACAGAACAAACTTTGCTGGCAGTCATATCAATGCCCAATGTTTATATGATGTTCAGTCAATTCAATTCTAACATAATTTTTTTCTTTTTTTTTTTTTTTTTTTGTGGTTTGATGTATTGCAATGTGTATGTGAGTCCTCAAAAACAGTGGTTTTAGTACAGAAAAGTTGATATTATATCATTTTTACCATACTGACTGCTAACAAAATATAAATATTATGAAATCTAACATGCCACAGAGCATAAGATAAAAAATAAGCAAAAAATACAAGAGATACCTCAAATAATGAATGAGATGCGAACAGATGAATGAACTAACTGCAAAAAGCAGAATTCTGTCCCTTTTCCCTTGGATTGGGGTACTCCTAAAGATGTATGTATTACTATGCAGATGAAGACTTGCTGGCAATAATATCAATACCAAATATTTGTATGATGTCCAGTCAATACTAACACCAATTTTGTCAATGTTTTGTGTGGTTTGATGAGCTGCAATGTATGTGTGTGCGCTTAAAAACAGTCATTTCAAAAAAAAAAAAATTGTTGATTGTATTACTTTTTACCATATCACTCCAGCAGCAAAATCAAAATGTAATGACATCACATCATGCCAAAGGGTATAAGGGGAAAACATACAAACAATCTAATAGATATAGCAATAAATGAAGGAGTAGTGAACAGATGAGTGAACCTACGGAAAAAAAGCAGAATTCTGTCCCTTTACCCTTGGATTGGGGTACCCCCACAGATGTATGTATTACCACACAGAAGACTTGCTGGCAATGACATCAATACCAGATGTTTGTATGATGTTCAGGCAATACTAATACCAATTTTTTCAATATTTTGTGTGGTTTGATGAGCTGCAATGTGTGTGTATGCACTCAAAAACAGTCATTCCATTACAAACAAAGTTGGTTATATTACTTTTTACCATATTACTTACCAATAAAATCAAAATGTAATGACATCACATCATGCCGCAGGGTATAGGGGGAAAACATGCAAACAATCAAATAGATACAGCAATAAATGAAGGAGTAGTGAACAGATGAGTGAACCTACTGCAAAAAGCAGAATATGTTCCTTTACTCCTGAACTGGGGTAACCCAATGATACATGTATTACCACATAAAAGAGCATTTGATTGGAATAATGTCAATACCAGATGTTTGTATGATGCTCAGCCAATACAAACACACACCTGTTTTTTTTCATTGTTTTGTCTGTCTGATGTGTTTCAATGTGCGTGCGTGTGTGTGTGTGTGTGTGTGTGGTCAAAAACATTCTTTTATTTTTTTAAAAGTTTATCATAATACTTTTTACCCAACTAACTGCTAACAAAATCAAAATATTATATGTCATTATAAACCAGGGAATAAGGAAGAATCATGCTAAAAATCTCTAAGATATACCTCAATAAATGAATGAGTATTGAATAGATTAGTGAACCTACTGCAAAAAAAAAAAAAATAATAATTTGTCTCTTTACACCTGGGTTGTGGTACCCCCAATTATATATGTTACTTCACAGACAAAACATATGCTGGCAGTAATATGAATATCAGATGTTTGTATAATGTTCAGTCAATAAGAACACCAGTTTTTTTTTTCACTTTTCTCTTTGGTTTGATGTGTTGCAATGTGTGTGTATGCAGGAAAACTGTCAATTTATGACAAAAACAGTTGATTATATTTATTTTTATCATACCAGCAAAATCAAATTATTCTGATACCACATCATAGCACAAGGTATAACAATAAAAAAAAAAAAAAAAACATGCAAAAAATCTAAGCAATATCTCAATAATGAATGAGTAGTGAATAGATGAGTGAACTACTGCAAAAAGCAAAATTTGGTCCCAGCACTCAGCAATACAATAGAGCTCTTATACTGTCGCAGGGAAAGGGTTAATGAATAATGACGATGAGACTGATTATGATCATTATGATGATGATGATTATGTTTTGTAGCTGTTATTACTGTCTTATTATGCGTTTTGTAGTTCTCACTTCTTACTTGTGATTTTGTTTTGAAATAAAATAAGATTCATTAAAAAAAAAAAAAAAAAAAAAAAAATAATTGCCTGCTTCAAACAGGCAACTATGCCAAATGTGCTGGCACTAGTTCCCCTGTTTGCTTAGCTGCTGTACTAAAATATCTGGCTGCCAAGACTGAATGTTGATGAGGTGGCAATAGAACGTAACTTGCAGGAATTATATAGAACGTAACTTGCAGGAATTATCAGTCAAAATTTCCTGTCGAGAAGGTGAAGAAAATGAAGCTTCTCCTTCAGAAACAAAGGCAAACTTGAATGACAGTTGAGAACAGAAATGGATAGGTTTCTCTGCCATGGAAAATGAGAAAAAATGACCTAGTTCAAATATGTTTTGATGAAGTGAACTCACTAAAGACGATCACTCTTACTGACTAACTGTAAATGGAGGCGAAGTCAGCTCTCTGCTCTACCAATTTTGTTTTGGAGGATCCTGATGAAAAGGCAGTGTTCCACGCCAAGTGGGGATCATGTATTTGTTTGGACAGATAAGCATGCGAAAAACAGATCAAAACTGCACTACTACACAAACCAGGTTGAAATCTCTAAAAGCATGCCCAGCTGAAAACATTTTTTTCTGTCTTTACCTTGTCTGATGCCAGGTAAGAGTACCCAGAAATCATTTCATCTTCCTCTGTGCGTCGGTGGGCCACGATTGATAGGCCATGGATCTTGCAGTCAATACCACTGCTACGACATTGGCGAATGCCAATCTCAAACAGTTCGTAGTACTGAAATCATAACATGCATCTTTAAAATCATAATGAAAATCAGATGTTAAATATCATTATCACCTCAGTCTGAGGTAAGGTATGGTAATGTTGCTTACAGCTCAGCTGACCGCAAAGGGCCATATCAGGGCTGTCACCACATTAAAATCAGCTTACAAGACATAAAAAAAAAGCCAAAAAAACCCCCAACCTTTCACACACCTCTTTAAAATACATCTTCTAATGCACCAGAAACTTCCTAAAAAATCTTTCTTCCGTAAATCTTAAATCAGATGAAAAATGTTAATCTCTTTCAGAAACTCAAAGATCACATCAGGTTGGACATCTCTAAACAGGGTTTTCATGGACTCGGCTGTAAAGTGTTTATGTCTCACATCATGCAAATCCCAACAATCTAAAAGAATAGGTTTCACTGTGAGTGGAACATGACATGGAATACACCACAGAGCTTCTTCATCTTTTTAAAAGATAGAAATGGGTATAAAACGAGTGGCCTGTGTGCAAGCGGCACAGGACTGTTTCTTTTTTATGGCTCCTCTGGAACATGGTAAAAACTCTTTCAGGTTTGGACGGATTTTAAAAAGTTTGTTATTCGTCTGCAAGGTCCATTCCTCTTGCCAGAGGTCTTTGACATAGGCCTGTGTTTGGGGTTTCAGATCAGTGTGGGGAACAGAAATCCTGCTCAACTTTTTCCCTTGTGGCATTCTTGGCAAGCTGGTCAACCATCTAATTGCCTTGAATGCCCACATGGCTGGGAATCCAAGCAAACACTACTTTGTGTCCGTTTGATTTTAGGGAGGTGTACAGTTAAAAAAACTTTCAGTTGTTGAGGGTGCTTAAGATTACCGCTGGCAACGGCCTCCAAAGTAGAAAGGGATTCTGATAAAATATGGAAATATTTCTCGCTTGCAATGGCCTCCAAAGCAGAAAGGGAGTCTGATAAAATATGGAGATCTTTCTGTTTTAATTTGGAGATATCTGAAGTGCCAGGACAAAGGCTGTAAACTCAGCAGTGTAGATGGAGCTGTCGGTGGGAATGCGTACGGTACATCTCTGAGGGGGGTCTGTTGCACAAAACAGCAGAGGCCACTCCCTCCTCAGATTTGGAACCGTCAGTGAAACTTCTTTTGAAGGATGGAAACTTGGAACACAGTTCAGCGAAAAGGGACTTATATGCCAAGGAACTAGTGGAATCTTTCTGGTATGAGGCTAAATCAAACCAGATCTCTGGTGTGAAAAAGTCCATGAAGGGTTGTCAGGAAACTTACTAACTACTCCAAGGTCTATACCTGCTTTGTTCAGATGGGGAAGAATACGAATCCGCAAGGGTGGAATGGAACTGGGGTGGTCATCGAATTTCTTTTGGAATTTGGGGTCATAAACACAGTCATATGCAGGGTTTTGAGGTTCAGAACAGAGACTCAGACAGTAGTTTAACCCACTGAGTGACTTTAAGCCATCAGCTGATGTCGCAGTAAAAGTGCTTTTCCAGTGCCTATGGGCCGTCCACTGATGTCATGCATTTTTCTTGAATTTTCATTACTATTTCTAACAACGGACTAAAACAGAGTGCGAGTAGTAGTAAGCCTTGTATGTCTGTAGTATTAAAATCATGTGCAAATGACCACACGTGATGGGAAAGACCATTTATTCTCATCACTGACTGGGTGACCAGCCAGCGCTTTGTTCTCATTTGGCAAAGATGGTGGCGCAACCTTCGACAAACCGAGATAGCGGTCCCAGTCAACAGACTTTCCCTGCTGAGCAATCTCTTCAACTGACTTTTGACAAAGATGATGATGATCTTCAGTCCGACAACTCACTCGAGCATGAAGATGGAGATGATAGCGATGGAATTGCCGACGATACTCGTCAATTGCTGAGTCAAGCTGTCCAACTACCAAGTGAATCAAGTGATTCGGATACCAGCGTCAAACAAGCCAGTGTGGACTTTGAACGTAATGAGCGTGACAGCG
>JADBJO010006298.1:0-42122 GCA_016801955.1 Conus betulinus | reverse complement strand
ATTCTCTTCCAATCATTACTATCATTACCCACCACCCCCATATAGACGACTACCCACACATACTACTATCATCACACCATCCATTAAAATTGTTCATTTATTTATTTATATGTTTTATTCTTTATTTACTTATTTTATTTCATTTCATCTATTCACTTATTTATTATTACTTTATTTATTTTATTTTATTTTTACTTATTTGGTGTATGGGTGAAAATGAATGACTGTACAGCATACGACTCCCATTTTAGCTGGCGGCCATCTTGGAAATTGCTCAAATACACAAATTTTCTTTTTTTTTTTTAAAACAGACCTGTATCTGATTATGTTCAAGGCATGAAATTGTCCTTCTCAGCCAAATTTGGTGTTTGTAGCATTAAATGAACAATCATGCAAAATGTATTCCAATTTTTGTGTTGGCCATTTTGAAAAATGCCCAAAAAACACGTTTATACAATTTTTCATGGTGGCTCTAAATCAGGTTTTGTTCAGGACATGAAACTGGCCATCTCTGCCAAATTTGGTGCTTGTTGCATGAAGTGCATGATGATTTTTCGACACAGGACCCCCACTATTTTATGCATGTTGCGGGTACCTGTACCAGAAGCAAACAACATGCTGTGGGACAGCCAAGGCCGACAGGGTTCCTCAACAGGTGAGAGACTTGCCGACTGCCAACATGCCAGGGGCCATGGACAGTCTGCGATGCGAGGAGCTTCTCTTCATCGAGTGTCAGTCCTCCAAAGTCATGTTCATGATGTCAACAATGCATGACGAGAGCACACGTGTGGTGGAACGCGCAGAGGGCATCGAAAGACCAAGCCTTCTTGCATGATCGACTACAACAGCTACATGGGAGCTGTGGACAAGACTGACGCCATGCTGCAACCCTACGATGCCACGATGCCAGGGAAAACGTACAGGTGGTACAAAAAGTTGATGCTACATCTTCTTCAGATTAGCTGCCTGAACGCTTTCCTCGTCTACCATAAGACCATTGACAGGAAGACGGATTTCTTTTCCTTCCAAACTGATGTGATCTACAGTTTGGTGTCCACTGACAAGCCTATTCCTGCTGATGTTGGTGAAGCAGAGGAAGTCAGCCGTCTCTTCGGACGTCACTTCCCACCGCATATTCCTCCTCCTCCATCATCTATCAGGAAATAGGGCCAGAAAAAGGTGCAGGGTGTGTGTGGCAAGCACAATAGAAGGACAGATACCTCAGTCATGTGTGCAAAGTGCCCAGACAAACCAGGACTTTGTACTGACCCATGTTTTGAACGGTATCACACCATCAAGAATTACTGACTGCCAGCATTTAGTGTAGCTGAACCTTTTGCCTGCAAGTCAGGTAGGACAGTTTTTCTTGTTTTTTTACATGTGCTTGTGAAGTCAAACTGTGGGTGTGTCATGAAGCTTGACTGTTCAGCTTCTAAGTATATGACCATCATTTATTTTGACTGAATCCTGATTTGCAGTTTTTCCAGACAGTTTTGGACTACCTGTCTGCATGAAGTGTGGGCATCTTTATAAACTTCTAAACTGTTATATTTTTATTTTACAAGTGTAGTGTGACAATACATATTTTATTTCCAACTTTTTTTGCTGTGTGTTCTTGTTGAATGTCATTCTGTCGCGGGGTAAATGCAGATGTTTTTGATCGCACAAAAAAATATGTCCCAACTGAAATGCCTAAACATTTTCTATTATCAAAATTAAAACAAAAGAAGCCCAGATTCAAAATCTCCATTCAATTTCCTTCAAAAAACATATTTATTTCATTTTTTGTATCTCTTATAGTTTTTGAGCTAGAAGTTTTTGTTAATTTTTTACCCCCTCGTATCATCAGATTTCCCTGGCACTGGGAAACACTTTTATTGTGTAAAATTCCCTGGCACTGAAAGGGTTAAGGCAAGTTTTAGTGATTTGAGAGGGATGGTTCTCCTCGGCATGCAAGCTATAAACAGGTGTGCAGAACGCACCCAGACACAATCAAAGCCCTTGATGGTGGATAGGGTCTAGACTTTTCAGGTAGGACGGTCTGCTAGAGCCATACACTACACACCCATAGTCCAGTTTGGAGCAGATCAGAGCCTGTAAAGATAGAGGAAAGTTTTCCTGTCAGCGCCCCAATCTGTGTGCACCACAACTCGCAGAATGTTCAGTGTTTTTTGACATGCAGTTTTTATGTGTTGGCTATGACTTTTTAAAGTTCAGTTTTCGATCAAAAATAACACCCAGAAATTTTGCTTTTACAGCTGGAATGGTGAACTTAACCCAGACCAATCTCAGGATCAGCAAAAAAACTGACGAAAATTGTGGAAAATGGATCGACTGAGTTTTAGTACTAGAGAAGGTAAATCCTTTTTCCTTGGCCCACTGTTGAATCTTGTCCACACAAAGCTGGAGTCAATGCTGTACGCTGGCGAAAGCAGCTCCAACTGTGTACAGCGCGAAGTCGTCAACGAACAGAGAGGACTCAGAACCTTGGTCTACAATTGCACATTGTCATTGATTTTGATGCTAAAAAACGCAGGAGAAAGGATGCTTAAGATTAAGATTAAGATTAAAATTATAGTCCCGTCAACAGCAGAGGTTATCTCAGGACTGTCACCACGTTCCAAACTATCACGTATATATGTTAACAAAAGATTAAAAGCAAAACCTCTCCCAACCCATTAAAACAGATTAAAAGAACCTAACCTAGGATTAAAAAACCAACACGTTGAAATAAGATAAGACAATGTTGCCCACAGCCCAGCCGACCACAAAGGGCCACACCAGGGCCGTCACCACGTTAAAAACAACTCCACAAGGCAGTCATTTCACAATTCTTTAAAATACGTCCAAAAACACATCCAAAAGTTGTTTTAAAATCTTTCCACTGTAAAATCTCAGATCTGATGAAAAATGTTAATCTCTTTCAAGAACTCAAAGATCATGTCAGGCGGAAACGTCTCTGAACAAGGTTTTCATGGAATCTGCTGTAAACTGTTTGTGTCTCACATCATGCAAGTCCCAACACTCTAAAAGAATGTTTCATTGTGAGTGGAACATGACATGGAATGCACCATGGAGCTTCTTCACCCTTTAAAAGGTACGGATGGGTAAAATACGAATGGCCAGTGTGCAGCCGGCACAGAACTGTTTCTTCTTTACAACCACCAGACGAAGATGGGAGGAATCCTTTAGGTTTGGACGGATCTGAAAGAGTTTGTTATCTGTCTGTGGTATTCCAATCCTCCTGCCAGAGGTCTCTGACATAATTGTTAATTTTGGGTTTCAGATCTGAGCAGGGGGGCTAGGTGTGTTTGACAGATTCTCTCTTGTGGCATTCTTGGCCAAACGATCAACCATTTCGTTCCCTCCGATGCCCAACATGACCGGGAACCCAAGCCAGAATAATATTGTAACCCTCCACTTTCAACTTGGTCAAAAGTTCAAAAAAGTGTAAGAGTTCGGGATGCTGAAGTTTTCGGCCAGCTATGGCCTCCAAAGCTGACAGTGAATCCGACAGAAACCAGAAAAGTCCCCTCTTCGTAGACTGTGAGATTATCCTCAGTGCCAGAACCAGAGCTGTAACTTCAGCAGAGTAAGCAGAAGCGTCTGAATGAATATGTTCCAACCGTATTTGAGAAGGAGCACCAGGGCAATTAGGCTGCACAGGCCACTCCATCTTCAGACTTGGAACCGTCAGTGAAAATTTTCTGATAGGATGGGAATTCTGAACAAAGGTCAGCATACAACGCCTTGTATGCCAGAGAGCTGGTACATTGTTTGCGAAAAGCTGCAAGATCAAAATGGATCTCTGGTGTGAAAAAGGTCGACGGAGGTTGATCTGGAAACTTAGAAAAAAATCGGACACAACTCCTAGGTCTAGACCTGCATTCCGCGCGTGAGGCTGCATACGAAGACCAAACGGTGGAATACAGTTAGGGTTCTTTTCGAATTTGCTTTGGAACTGAGGGTCAAAAGACACAGTCATAGGCAGGGTTCTCCGGTTTCCGAGAGCAGTCTGATATAATAGTTCAAAGACAGTTTCAGCCTGCGGTTGGGACAGTGAGGGCTCACCTGCCTCTGCGTACAGGCTGTACACAGGGGTGGTGCAGAGTGCTCCAAGACAGAGACGAAGACCCTGATGGTGAACTGGGTCTAGATTTTAGATACGAGGCTCTAGCGGCGCCGTAAATGATGCTGCCGTAGTCCAACTTGGATCGAACTAACGCCCTGTAAAGATGGAGAAGTGTGCGTTTGTCTGCACCCCAATCCGTATGAGCGCCACTACACGGATGATATTCATGGCTTTGAGGCACGATGTTTCAACTTCTGAATATGGGCTTAAAATTTAACTTTTGGTCAAAGGTAACACCCAAAAATTTGGCTTCTGTGACAGCAGGAATTTTAGCCTTATCTATGAAAATTTCTGGTGGTGGAAAAAGTTGTCTGAAATTGTGAAAGTGGATGCACTCTGTTTTAAACTGATGAAAACTTGAAACCCATTTGACTGCCCACTGCTGGATTTTATAAACACACAACTGGAGTTGGCGCTGTACACCAGCAAATGATTTCCCAGATTGCATAAAGGGCGAAATCATCAACAAAAAAGAGAGCAGTCTGAACCTTGGTTGACAAAATTGACAATTTCGTTTATTTTTATACTAAACAGGGCTGGAGGAAAGGATACTGCCCTGTGGAACACCCATTTCCTGCTTATGAATTTCTGATAATGTTGTCCCCACATGGACCTGGAAGGATCTGTCTGCCAAAAACTGTTCTATGAACCACTGGGAGATTGCCACGGAAACCCATCCGATGGAGGTCTGACAGGATTCCATACTTCCACGTCGTGTCATAGGCCTTCTCTATGTCGAAAAAAATGGCAACAACATGCTTTTTCTCTAAAAAAGAGTTTCGAATGGTGGTTTCCAATCTGATTAAATGGTCCATGGTAGAGTGATGCTTTCTAAAACCACACTGTTCCATGGCTAAAAGCCCATCAGTTTCCAATTTCCACATGAGCCTACCATTTACCATTTTTTCCATCACCTTACAAACACAGCTCGTTAAGGCTATTGGACGAGTGTGGTTGGGTTGAATGATCCTTCCCTGGCTTCGGAATGGGAACAATTACGGCCCTTTTCCATGAAGCTGGGACAGCTTGTTTGTCAGTACTGCGTGTATCATCAAGTTTTAAAGTGGGGATGAAGGGCAGCTCTGTCTTTGCCCCTAATTTTTTAACACTCTCCAGATTTTTTTATTGGCCCTGGAAATGTTTGTGTAAGCGAAAGAGCATGAAATTCTCCTCCAGAATACTCGTTACTTCCTTTCACAACACAACACTCGCCTTTGCGTTTTTCTTCCCGAGTAAGAATGAACATTCGGGCGCCACAGGAGCTGAAAAACTAAATTTGGGATGCTCTGCGAACATTGCACGCAAGCTTACAATCCGCTCGTTTTACCATGGCGTACCAGGTAGTTGTGACCTGATTTGGTGAGTGGGATGGTATCTCTCGCACATGATAACAAAATATTTGGACATAAAGGACCTCCGCTGGGTCTTCTGATCGGAAAAACCAATTTCAGCATCTAGCTTAATCAATCATGGCCTGAATCGACGTTCCAGCGGCTTGACGCCCATTCCTTGTCTATATAAAGACGGGAATCCCACAGAAGATCAAACTGCTATGTTTTAGGTTTTTGTGAAGCGCCCATTTTAGCTGGAAACGAAAGCAGGTATCCTTCAAATTTGGAGACTGGGATAGAAGTATCACTCCCGGAGTAGCATCGTCGCTCCTGTCTGCAGACATCGTGACACTGACCACATCATAGTCTAGAACTAATGAAGGAAGGATCGCCCACTGGTGACAAATCCAACACGAAGGGTACCATTGAAGAGTGGCATGTATGTTGGTGATTTTCATTTAGACAACACAAGTCCAGTTCATTAAAGACCTCTTCCAGCATGAGACCCCCGAGGTGAGGAATGTGAGCTACCCCAAAGGGGGGAATGCCCGTTGAAGTCTCCCAAAATGAAAAAAGACGTGGAAGCTGATCTATTAGATCAATGACTTGTTGCTTGGATATTGTACCAGAAGGAGGACATAAATTGAACAGACAGTTATTGTTTTATTGAAAGTAATCCTGGGGCCGCAACAGCTTGTAATGGGGTATTTAAGTTAACTTGGCTGAATAATAAGAGATCGGTGAATAAGAAGGGAAAAACACCCCCAGTGACACCATGGCCAGTATCTGTAGGTAAAGCAGGAAAACCTACTGAAACTAAAGCCCGCCAATGAAAATGTTTTCCTGGTCTCAACAATGTTTCCTGCAGCGCGCAACAACACTAGGTTTGAGGCCAGAACACAACCGCTGGAGTTCCTCATATTGGGCATTAATGCCTCTTATATTCCACTGAATAAGGGCATGACAATAAAAAAGAAAAAAAAAAAAAAAATTACCCATCTCATTGTCCTCATCACCTTCTATTCCCAAAGAAAAAGAAAAAGGACGAAGCGGATTGGAAGAAGGCGATGGAGAACCACCTTCCTGGCTGACAAAGGACGATACTTATTTCCACCCCCAGATGGCCGAGATGGAAGACGAGTGTCCTTCATCAGAGGTCGACTTTTGGAGTGTTCCCCAGACAAAAGAGACTACCTGTGCTGCAGCCTTCCCAGAGGATCTGGGTTGGAAGAAGGGGGCTCAGACCCTCGAGGAGTCCGGGGTGGAGGTGGATATTGAGCCTCCACCCAAGGCACTGTTTGCATTTTGTTTTCTTTTTCCACTTTCTTTCTGTGCACGCCGTTGAGGCTCTCCTGTTGCGTCTGTCGATCATGATGCTGAGAGCCAGCCTGAAGTTGAACAGTCTCAGTCTGAACACCAACACTGACCATGCTCCCCTTGGCGACATCAGCATATGACTTGCTGAGGGAGGACTGTCTCTTCTCCACAAGTTTTTCGTGCCTCAAAGAACGAGATTCGATTCTCATGTGCGTACTTCTGGATCTCAGACTCGGTGCGCCAAACTGGACAGTCCTTCGAGAAGGCAGGATGGTTGCCTTTACAGTTGATGCAACAGGGCGGACAATCACACCGGACCTTCATGCACCGGTTCTGAGCAACTTGCCCACATGCCTCCTGTTCTGTACACCGGTCCTTATGTGTCCATACTTCTGACATTTGAAGCATCGCAAAGGTGAAGGAATGTGTACGTGGCGACGGGAACCCTCAAATATCCGACCTTCACAAACACAGGGAGAGTTGGCGTCGTGCAGAAAAAGTTAGGAAAAAAGTATCTGTTGGCACACGGTCTCTTGGTCTCTTCGTGGCTAAAACCCGTGGAACGTGGGTCACACCCTGGGAAGCCAGTTCGTGTTCTTTATCTCTAACGCTTTGAAAACACCTTCAAAATCACGGCACCTGTCCTGACGCCCTTGGTACGTTGCATTCAATTCAATGGTTCCCCCACTTGGGTGGAGGTGAGGCAACGCACTCATGATTGGAAAGTCAGTCATTGTCGTCGACTGAGGAGCCTCAGCTCACTCCAGAATGCTTTTGCTTTGCACATTCTATAAAAAAAGAAACAGAACCGTGTAGTCGGCAGCCGTTCTCATTCAGATTTAGGTGACAAAGAGGTGAGTTCCAGCTTTCTACTCCAAAGACCGTTAATATTTTTGTGTCTGTAAAGGTACGCAGGGGCATCCCTCCACCGAAAAAATTCGAAGGACTCAATATCCTTCGACGCCCAAGTGGACTCCTTCTAAAGCGAAAGTACTCATTCCATCACCACCAACAAGGCCAAAAATCCTGATCACGTCCTTAATTCACATCCATCAGCGCCAAATCCTGATAGTTGTGAATCTGAGGTCAAAGTCATCCAGTCCGTTTCTTTATTGATTTGAATCTGAGTGAACATGGTTCTCTTCCTTTTTTGTTGGGAGTGAGCTATGGTTTTGAGTTTGTATATTTCATCCCTGGCCTACCCCACACCCCCCATGGAGTCCAACAAGGGGCCAGGGTCAATGGGGGAAACCAACTCTTGACCCCTTCCAGGTTTCTGCATCGAACGAAGATATACCAGAATACGGTAACTAACATATTCCAACCAGATTCCACCCAGATCCATGACACACTGCCGGGGACAGACGGTAAACACTTACAAGGTTTCCAAGGCCAGCCAAGAACTACCAGTTTGACCCACCCTACACGTAAGAGCAGCCGACTGACATACACGGTCCAATGCATACCCACCTGCTTAGCGGAGTGTCCAAGCCAAATTGATGTGTTGAGAACAGGAGGCTCTCTCAATCACCAGGATCTCCATTCCCCCCCACTTACCAGGTATGGCACCGCAAGGCAGACAACACGGTGGATCTGAAGAAGACCTGCGAGTCTCCGGAACGGATCTGAAGAACGGCGAATTGGATTCCAAAGTAAGGGACAGTTGTAGTCGTTAGGACGAGCTTTAGGTAAGATTAACGAGGCCAGATTAAAGTAGAGCCAACTGTAGGTGACGAAACTACAGACGAACAGAGATGGTGTGCTGTTTCTGTGGAGGAGCCTTTAGGGGGGGGAAAAAGAGGATAGTAAGAATACAGAACAACGCAAGTAGGCAGAAAACATAGGAAAGATAAGAAAAAGGGGTGGGCTCAGGTTAAGTCGAGAAACACCCCCGCCACGAGAATGGCGTCGCCCATGGGGCGCAGGGAAAGGGAAAAGCTCCCTACCCAACTCCTGCCCATGGATGTCAGACACAGCGTGGGCCAATACACACCTGGGAACTGCACTGATGCATCAGCCAGAAAATTTTGAGTAAAACAGAAGCAGGTAACCACAAAAAACCAATGTCTGTGAAAGATCCATAAAGATTCCTGATTTCCAGGTGTGGTGTACCAGCTTTTTCTAGTATAAAAAAAAAAGATAGCGAACCCCCACACTGCGGCTTATTGACGAAGTGTGTTGCGGGATGGTGTTTCCAAACGGACCGGACTGAATGGTCAACTGTCTGAGTGGATAGACTTCCGGAACCCACACTGTTCACTGGCTAAAGGATGCCATCGGTTTCCCAGCTTCCACATCAGACTGGAGTTGACCAACATCTTTCCATTCGTTTTGCTTCCTACAGAGCAGCTGGTCAGAGCTATTGGGCAATAGTTTGAAGGGTTGGTAGGGTCCCCTTCCAGGCTTAGGGGATGAGGAATGATCAGGGCTTTCTACCAGGAGGAGCCGGCCGAAGCACCCTGTGGTTCCAAGATATGGTTGTAGACTTTAAGGGTCTGGAGACAGCTTTCTGAAAATACACTGTTTTAAAACCTGATAATAATTATCACCAGACGCAGGGGCAGACCCTCCAGGTGGGGCAGAATCAACAAAGCATCAGATTTTGCAAAGCTGATTTTAGTTTCACCGATTGAAAAAGGTAGATTTGTAGGCTTCAGAGTTGTCTGATGTGAAATTGTATGAAGATTTCTAAGTTGTTTGTTGTCTCTTTCTTAAAAAAAGCTGCAGATTTATTTGCAGATGAGGAGTTCTTTGCTGAATGGTGGAGCGGCCAGAGATTGGCAATGATTATGTATCATACTAATGACCCAGGCAAAATCAAATGATTATGATACCACACCATAGCACAGGGTGTAAGAAGAAAAAAAGCATCATGCAAAAAATCTAAGAGATATCTAAATAACTGAATGAAGCAGTGTAACTGATGGGTGAACCTACGCAACTTGCACTCAGCAATAAAGCCAAAGCTCTTCTATACTGTGGCAGGAGGAAAGACGGGTTTGTCCAAACAATGGTAAAAAAAAAACAAACACACACCAACCAACCAACCCTGCTGTTCTACTGAGACCTGTCAACTTCTCTCCTTTCTCTCGCTTCTGTCTGGTTTTAGCTACTATCAAGACTACAGCTATTATTGTCATATTATCACCAAAAGTAATACATATTCCTCCCCTCTTAATATTCAATATTTTCATCATCATCACTGTCATAGATGGGGAGCGCTTGTATTATACCTAACTCCTGTTTGGCTAGTATACTTACCATGTCAGACTGCGTAATGTCACTCTGTAGCACTCTTGAATGGACTCGTTTTTTTTTGGCTCTGAAAGGCTGAAACTTTTTTTGTGCTATAATGCAGTAATAAGACTATCACATGACGCCGCCCATTCCCTACTTCCGCCAGCCGAAGAGAAGAGCCGGTGCCAACTTCCTGTTCTCATTCAGCAAGGCATATGCAATGGCGCATTTTGCTGGAACCTACCCCAAGAACCATAGCGCTAGAGGGGAAGGTGGTGGGGGGGGTAGGGTGGGCATAGTCTGACATGGTAAGTTTATTCTATCTAGCCAAACAGGGAGTATAAAACAACTTCCCCATTTTGGCGTCATATATTATACTATGTCAGACTGTAGCAGAATTAACAGGAATTGGAGGAGGAATTGCCCTAAAATGGTTCTTGGGTTAGAAAGCGGAACAAAAATGGCTGCTTGTCGTTAGCCGCAACAAAAGAATCCCTTTAGAACCATTGGCCCATTGTCATGTTGGATATCACCCTTAAATAAAATGTTTATGAAGGGATTTTCTGAACTTCAGTAGGCCGCCTCCCAGTAGGTGGCACAAAGGGACCAGAGTGTTGGAACGCTACGGAAGTGGCCAGCACTCTGACTCTCATGGGTCCCGAGGAGGATAAGAGTCGAAGGTGAGATCCTATATATGCCTGGGCGTAGCAATCTGCCATCTTTGAAAGCCCACCTTGAGCTTGGATCACGGAGAGACCGGCGGTAGTATCGATCACCGCAAAGCTACAAGCTACAATGGGGCGCGCGAGAAGTACAAACCGTATAGTGCACAATGGAACCTTCAGCACAGGCATATCAAGCGAGGGCCATGAGAGGAACGCTTTTCGAAGCTCGAACAAGAATTAAAAACAATAAGGCACCAACAACACGAGAGTCAAGGAATGACCGCTAAGTGATAGAATGACGAACTGAAAAACTCAAGCAAGAGGCCAGCGTCAAAATAAAATAATGAAACGCCATGTGCAAGACTCGCGTGCAACAGGGTTTTAGCGCAAGCCACAACAGAACAATTAAAAAAGAGGCAAACACAGGCAATCTTTACACAAAACGAAGGAGTACAGGCGAGACAGAGCAAGAAAAACTCCGAAAGCTGACTGTGGAACTGATAGTTGGCACCAGCTTTCTTTGGCGGAAGAATGGTGGGCGTCACGTGATAGTATTATTACTACATTAGCTACAAAAAATTCAGCCTTTCAGAGCAAACTAACTGCCGTTGAATGCTACGGCCTGACATGGTACAGTACATGACGCCAAACTATAGTCTCCATTATTATTACTGTCATCATTATTATCTTAACTCCCAACGGCCTCATTTTCATTCAACACCCATTTTGCACCAAGTATGAGAAGATATGTGACTGCTCGTTTTTCATTTTCATTGTCCAAAATGTTGTTTGTTTTGGCCTGAAGGAGATCCAAGAGGTCAAAATGCATCATTTTTGTCCTGTAATCTGTATTGTCTTGCTGAACTAATGACCTTTCTTTTCAAAATATCACTTCAATTTCCACCTTCAGTCACCTCACTTTGAAACTAAGATTAAATATGTCAGAACCAGCACACTGGTTGCACAGTTTGAATTGACTGTATTTACATACTTGTATTTATATACAAGACAAACTAATGAAATTGATATCAGTAATGGGTTTTGCTTATATCGATTCATTCATTTTCAACTGGTTACTGATTTCATTGCATGATTAAATAGGATTTTTCCTACTAAAACTACTTTTATGATATACTATCTCATTAAGTTCAAACCAATGCCTTATCTCCTACAAAATGGAACATCAGGAATCCCCCCCCAAAAGAAAGAAAGGAACTATGTAGAAAGCGGGGGATCCTTTGCCACTCAACCTACAGAATATGTGATAGTTCCTTCTCCCTTGAGCGAAACATCCTCACTTTACTCCAAAACAAATCAGTTTTCTTGCAACCCATATTTTGTGTATCCTTCCTTGTCAGACAGAAGCACCTGAAACAGCAGCCGATGCAGGCCTGCCGGTGGGATCCTGCTAGAGTAAGACTCCCTGAGTGAGCCAGAACACCCAAATCATGGCTTTAAAACAATAACTCTGAACATCTCTTCTATGTCAAAGCCCCCAAGGCCTATGGTTACCATTGTCTCGGTGATCTTTGGCAGTTCCAAAACGGAGGCTATTTGACTTTATGGCAACCAAAAGAAAGATGTTTTCAGTCAATTTTTTTTTTTTCACTTGAGTTTAACCATTAATACTGTTTATCAATATATCAATTATAAAACTCAACTCACACAACCAAAGATTAGAAATCAAGCTTACTTGGGGAAAGTGGCCCTGCCTGCTATTACTGACTACCCTGTCCGGAGCAGTCTGGAGCCTCCATGTGTCCGAGGTAGAACCTGCCAAAGGTTGCCACCGTCTTCCAGCCCTGCTGAATGACAAATGTCAGCAACCGCAATATCCTGCCTGAGGGCAAGACTAGCGGATACAGCCCTGACTTCATGTGCCCCAATATCCTCTCGGGGGGGGGGGGGAAGAGGTTTCTGGCCAAAGACCTAAGCCAGGAGCTTATCGTCTGGGGTCTTACATCGGCACCAATTTTCCCATACCATAGGCGCCTGTCATGGGAGTCTGACTCTGTCCTCTGAAAAAAAACCTTCAGTGCTCTGACAGGACAGACTGCCTGCTCTGCCTTTGAACGTCTGGGTCTAGAATCGACAACGAAGGAGCCAGCAGAGGCAAGTTAATCCATCAGAGGTCGCTCTTCGGCGGTTTTGGCTAGGAAAGTTGGGCACATGGACAGGGACACCGAGCCATCGCTATGCCATCAAAGGGACTGTGGGTCCTGGAGAAAGCATGAATCTCACTGACCCTGCATGCAGAAGCCAAGGTAACCAAAAGGCAAGTTTCCAGAGTGAGATTCCTGACAGAGCATTCGGTGATAAGCTCAAAGTACCACGGGAACAGATACTCCAGGACTAGGGGAAGGCTCCACTTAGGACACCTACTTAGTCTAGAACCCAGTGCCGAGTATGAAATCAGTTCGGACAAAAAGGGATCAGGGCAAACATCAATATATCTGCCCATAAGATGAATGATCTTTGCAATAGCAGATATGAAACCCCTCAGAGTGCTGGCCTTCTTTCCAGGTATCTGAAGATCTTCTATAGAAATCACATTCACTGTTAGAGAGACACCAGACTGTAAACACCATTCAGAAAACAGCTTCCACTTATTATCATATACCCTCAAAATGGAAACTCTTTGGCCAGCCATGATTTTTTCTCCATGCATGAAGGGCAAATGCTCTGTGAGATATCACCAGATTTAAGACTGGCGAGAGAGGGACATGGGATCAGAATGCCACCTCCACGTCCAAGGTTTTTTTGTTGTTGTTTTTCTGTGTACGCCGATACTCCTGCGGACACTCCTTGTGTGTATGACCGTTTTTTTATCCCACCATTAAGGCAGCCCATACTCCAACTTCGGGAACACATATGAGGTTGAATCAGATCTTTCTGAGAGGGGAAAGACTGGAACCGTCACCAGCAGGGAAACAGCATGTTTATACAGCTCTTCAACCACTTCAGGGTGAAAATCAGGATCAACTGGCATTTTTGTTTGGAAGCCTTCTTTAGGACTGCTGGAATGAAGGGGGATGGGGAAACGTGTAAGCGAACATCCCCTCCCAAGAGATCGACAGAGCATCACAGCCAGAGCTAAAGGGTCCGGCACTGGGTAACAAAATAGGAAGTTGATTGTTCCACCTGGTCGCAAACAAATCAACATAGGGAGTTCCCAAACACAGGCATATAGACTGGAAAAATTTCCTGTTGAGCATCCACTCTCACAGTAGCACTTGATCTTCCTGGATAGGGAGTCCGTTGAAACACTAAGTTTCCCTGGGATGTGCCTGAGAAGAAGAGATGTCTTCAGAGTGTCGCAATATAGCAGGACCAATATGGGCAGTTTGTATTATACTCCCCTGTTTGGCTAGTATACTTACCATGTCAGACCACAGCATTCAACGGCAGTTAGTTAGCTCTGAAAGGCCGAATTTTTTGTGGCTAATGCAGTAATAAGACAATCACGTGATGCCCATCCTCCTACTTCCGCCACAGAAAGAAAGCCGGTGCCAACTTCCTGTACCTCATTCAGCAAGGCATATGCGCCAGGTAACCCCGAGAACCATAGCACTAGAGGGGAAGGTATGGCAGGCATTAGAGTCTGACATATTAAGTATACTAGCCAAACAGGGAGTATAATACAAACTCGCCATTTTGGCATCATATACTATACCATGTCAGACCGTAGCAGAATTTAAAGGAACTGGAGGAGGGCCAAGCGCCCCTAATGGTTCTTGGGGTTAGAAGGCGGAATAGATATGGCTATGTTAGCCGCAACAAAAGGAATCCCTTTAGAACCATCAGCCCTGGTCATGCGGGTATCCCTTAAATAAGTTTATGAAGGGATTTTCCGAACACCAGTAGGCTGCCTCCAGGAGGTGGCGCAAGAGGACAGAGTGCTGGAACACTGCGGAAGTGGCCAGAGCTCTGACCTTATGGGCCCGAGGAGATCTTTATACGCCTGGGCGTAAGCAGATCAGAACATCTGGAAAGCCACCTTGATGTAGTCCAGCAGAGATGTCTTTATGATGACTGGGGTTGATGGATATGAGGAGACACCTCGAGTGTTCTCAGTAGTATCTGAGACACCTAGAAGGGCACAGGTCCACATCTCCCCCATTTTCCCCTTTTTCCCAAGATATCCGCGAGTGAGCGGATGATGAGTGAAGGAGAGGTGCCCGGTTCCTGATTCTTAGCTAAGAATTCAGGGAGAAACTTGAGAGAGACTGAACCATCCCTGTTGAAGGCAATGTCTCTGGGGTCCCCACTAAGTGCATGAATTTCGCTGCGCCTCCAGGCCAAGGCAAGGGCGAGAAGAAATCTGGTCTTGAGAGAAAGAAGGTCAAAGGGAAGGGAGGTGATAGGCTCAAAAGGGCGTTTTCTGAGAGCATCAAGGACAATGAAGAGGTCCCAAAGGGGAATCCGACAAGGGAACTGAGACTCACGTAGAGCCACCCCCCTAGAAATCTCTCTGAGAAGGAAGTCATTCTCGAAAGAGGGTCCGCCGAGTTGGCAAATAGTGGTACACATAGCTGACCTGTAGCCTCGAATGGGGCTAGCAGAGAGCATTAAGGAAGAGGATAGGTGGGATAGGAAGTTGCGTAACTGGATATTGGAAGGGCGGTCATGGGGAACTGAGTTGTCTGAGCACCAGGAGACCCATCTCACCCTACGGTAATCGTAGAGAGACTCAGTACTGGCTCTGTGAGAGGCCGTAGCTAAGTCCCGTAGGTTTTGCAAGGCCCCTGCCACAGAGAGTATGTCCAGGACAGACTGGGATCTGTCCAACTGGGAGGGAGGGGCAGATGTTCGCAATTGGGCTGGCACAGAAGCCAGGGTCTAGGCGGAGCATCTGGCGGTTGGAGTGGGGGCGATCCGAGCGAGGCTGTCTGAGCATGTCCCAACATGTGCCCAGCTGGAGAGGGGGAACATGGGAGAGGGACTTGAGGTCCAGGAACCAGGACTGAGTCGGCCACCATGGGGCGATGAGGATGAGCCTGGGTCTTTCCAGTCTTGCTTTCCTGATCACCTTGTGGAGGATCGGGAATGGAGGGAAGGCGTACGCTATGAGGCCCAACCAGGGAAGGGAGAGAGCGTCGATCGCATACTCTTGGGGTTGGGGATGGGAGAGACATATACTGGAAGATGGTGGTTGAATCGGGTGGCAAAGAGGTTGACCATGGGCCTGAACCAATGTTCCCACACCAAGAGGAGGGTTAGCCTGCTGAGGGTCCATTCCGTGTGGAGGAGGGACTTGGATCAACTGAGGGAGTCCGTTAAGATATGTGGGTCCCCACTATGTGCCTCGCGCGGAGAGTGATTCCCCACAAGTGGCACCAGCGGAGGAGGGCTCTGTTCGGAGAGAGAGGCTGAGGGAGTGAGCCCCCCCACCCCCCAGTTGACATAACATGTCACCGAAGTGTTGTCCGTGAACAGGAGAACAAGTTGGTGAGAGACCTGGGGTTGGAAGCGGAGAAGGGCAAGCCTTACCGCTTCAAACTCCAGGACGTTGATGTGGAGATGAGCTGTCTCTGAGTCCCACACTCCGGAGGCATGAAGGTTCTCCAAGTGGGTGCCCCAGCCTGAGTTGGAGGCGTCTGTGTAGAGTTCCAGAGGTTGGGTTGGGAGGGAAATGGGAACACCCAGGGGTTAGGGTGGCAGGGTTGAGCCACTCGTCCGTGGCCCATTGGAACCAAGGGCCCAGGGGAATGGACTGATCCCAGCGATCGGAGGTCTGAGACCATCGACGATGGAACTCTCCTCTGGAGTTGGCACTTGGGGACCCTGCCTAGGGGAATGAGGGATGAGAGAGACTCCATCATCCCTAGGAGGGAGGTAAGGGTTCTGGCCGAGGTGTGGGTGGATAGGTGGAGGCAGGAGATGAGGTCCAAAATGCGGGTGGACCTCTCTGGAGTCAGGAGACCATCATGGAGAGTGTGTCGAATCTCATGCCCAGAAAGGAGAACTGTTGACTGGGGATGAGTTCGCACTTGTTGGGGTTGGTGACAAACCCTAGCTGGGAACAGAGACGCAGAAGTAGATTGGTGTGGGATTGACACCAGGCCCGGGAGGGAGCCAGGATGAGCCAGTCGTCGAGGTACACCAAGAGATGAATGTCCTCCTGCCTTGCCAGGGAGGCCCATCTCCCTGACCACCTTCGTGAAAAGGAAGTGTGCCAGGGAGAAAGCCGAAGGGGAGCGCCTTGAACTGGAACACCCAATCCTGCCAGACCAACGGTAGGTATCGTCTATGAGATCGGTGTACGAGAATCTGAAAGCAAGTATACTTCAGATCTATTGAGGTTGCCCAATCCTGGAGGTGGAGTCTCTGATCTGAGTTGGAGTGTCCATCTTGAATTTGGTGGCCCTGAGGAACTTGTTGAGGGGAGAGAGGTCAAGGATGGGCCACCAACCTCCCGATGGCTTGGGGATGACAAAGAGGTGGGAGTAGAACCCCAGGTTGGGATGGGAGATTTCCATGATTGCCTCCTTTTGGAGGAGTTCAGCGACTTCCTGGCGAAGAGCCTCCGCTTAGCCAGGGGAGGGATGGCTGGGACAGGAAGGGGGAGAACGCATCAGAGGAGGGCGCTGGTGGGCCCAAGGCAGACGGAACCCCTCTAGGACCGCTACTATCCATGAGTTGAGGCCCATACATCTCTACTAGTGGCATGTCGGGATAAACTGCCCGCCAGAGGAGAGGAACGAAAGGAGGGTCGGGGAGGGCAAGGCTGACGAAGGGGGTTAGGCCTGGCTGCTTATGAGGCTGCTTCTTTATGCTCTTCAGCTGAATGAGCGATAAAGGCAGCCACATAGTCACCGAAGAGCGACTGCTGCTGACCCGAAATGCACTGCAGGGCCGCCTTAAGCTCCGGGAAGAGATCAGCCTTCGAAAGGAAGGCATCTCTGCAGGCCAATAAACAGTTATAATGGCTCCTGGCTGCGCTGTCCGCTGCAGCTGAAAGGTGATGCGAGATCCTGTTGACCAGGATTCACATCATGGGGTCCCTGAAGAACTGTAAGTCAGTCTCCGAGTGGGTCTCAGAGGCCTGAACGTCCGAGGACCGGAGACGGAGTGGTCCTCCTCTGGCCAGATCTCCTCCACCCGCTGCGTGAACATGTTGAAAAAGACATGACCAGCAGTGATGTGTTGGATCCCTGATCTGGCTATGTGGTCCCATTCCACGAGGGTCTTGATTGAGATCGGAGTGGAAATGGGAGGGGTCAAACGGGGGATCAACCGGCAGTCGGCCGGAGAAATGGCAGTTTCCCTGGCTCCGAGTTGTCCTTGGAGAACAGGGAGGAGATGTGGGCCCGTCGAGGGTCCCTGAGGAACGTGCCTACAGGGGCTGCCTCCAGGGCCGAGAGGGATTCCCTCCCTGGAGGAGGAACGACCTGCGCACCCCTGGATAGAGTTGCTGGACACTCCGAAATGGAAGACAGGATCTGAGGGGCGACAAGTCTGGGGCGAGCATGCTTGGCCGGGGTGACCAGAGCGAATTTAGACACCAAAATGAGACAAGATCAGGGCGCCACTGCTCAACAGCAGACAGGTCACATGATGAGGAGAAGGAATCCTCCTCTACCTCATCCTCAGGATCGGGAGTGTTGGGTTCCTGGAGAGGTTGTGACGAACCTTCTAGAGGAGGCAAAGACAGGGGTGTGTGAGGGTCCCACCCTAGCTGGGAAGTAGGACGCGAGGGCGGGTCCCTGGTGGCTCCATGATCGGCGACTGGACTAAGGGGGGGAAGTCCATGATGCCAATCAGACAGCACCTGAGAGGGAGGCGGACCGACGCTGAACCAGCGTGAGGAGGCTGGATGCCCCAGGCAACCGTGGAGCTGATGTAGCTTCGATCTAAGCCACTGGTACCTCTGAGGGGCATAGAGCCACTGGTCCCCATGGAGAAAAAATGGGCTGTGGTGGCCCAGGGGCAGAATTTCCATGGGGACCAGGGTAACCTGAAACACCAGGGGGGTTACAAGAGAGCGTGTCCTGTCGCACACACAACCCCCCACCCCCACCCTTCCCCTCCAAGAGTGCACTGCCGCATACACTTCCCTGGTGAGATCCATGTGAGACCTCTGTGTCTTTAGGGGGAGCGGTGGAGGGCATGGCAACCAAGCCCCATATCCACCTTCTATGGATTGGAGTGGCTGCGGCAGCATGGTCCCACCAAGATCCGGAACGGATAGGTTACCCCTGGTTCCGCTGGTTGATCCTCCCCCCAGAGGAATGGGACCGTGGATGTTGCCCAAGTGGGGAATGGAACAGGTCCGCTCCCCAACGTCCTGTACCCCTAGGGGAAATGTCGACAATCGATCGGGGTAGGTCGAATGCCGGGGGTCAGAGCAACACAGGTCCAGGCGTGGCAGTGCCTGCTGCTGCAACCAGGAGTTATGTCCAGTGTGAAGCCTGGGAGTGGACAACTCTGCCACCAGAGGAAGAACGCTCCTTGTGCACTAGTGATGGCTGCACTTGAGCATGGTGGGGGAGAGCACCATGAGCTTGCGTGCTATTAGTGTGTGTGTGTGTGTGTGTGTGTGTGTGTGTGTGTGTGTGTGGGTGGGGGTGTGGGGGGGAGGGCTAACAGCAGCAGTCTCATTGAGGCGAGTGACGGGTGCTGATTCCACAGCCATCCCGTCACCTGTGCCGGTCCGTGCCTCGGTAAAAGCCCCCCGGGTACCGAAGGTCACATGACGCGGCATGATAGGACGAGAAGACGGGGTGGCCAAGCATCGAAAATTCACGCCGGTCACCCGCGTCTTTTTGTGTCTCACCGTGCGTTGGAAGGGAAGAAGGCAAGCCAGCAGGTAAAATGGGGGAAGAAGGAGAATTTGGGTACGAATTCTTGAAATGGGCCTTCCCTTTAAGGGGAGCCTTGCCTTTAATTTACGGGAAATATTAAAGGAAAGGCACTTTAAAATGGTGGCAGCTTGCCTTTAGCCCTTGGGACGCAGTGATCGTGCATCCACCAGTCGGTTAGAGGAGGTATCAAAATGATAGTCGCGCGTCCCCTCCGCGCGAAACCCCCCATCTACACCAGCTGCACGTTCTTCCGAAGAAAGAATGGTTTGTTCAGAGGAATTGGCACACAGGTCCTCCGAGGCAAAGAGCGACTTTTGGAGACAGACGTTGCTCAACCTGTCGTTACCCTTCACCATTTTGGGCTACGGTGGCAGAACAAACACAGAACACACGACCACAAAGTGGAGACAAGCTGGTGGACTGAGAGATCAGGAGGAAAACTCAATTGACCTTGAGATATTAGCAATAAGTAATGTGCAAGGGGAAACCTCAGCACCACTAAACCTAGACAACAGAAAGTGGATGACCACAAGGTGAGGCAAGATGGTGGATCAAGAGACCGGTGTGAGGTGAGGCAAGATGGCGAATCAAGAGACCGGCGGAGTACTCGATCGTCGAAAGCAACAAAACAAATAGAGCGTGAGAATGAAAACTAGCGCACAAAGGGACCTCCCATATCAAGAGGCCATGAGGCACGCTTGATCAAAAGGGAATTAAAATAATGGTAAATGGAACAAAACACACAACAGTGTAAGGAACGTCAAATGATTGACCGATAAATGGTAGAATGACAAACCGAAAACCTCATGCAAGCCCTCATGCAAGAGAAGCGTCAAACTAAATAATGAAATGCCAACCATAAGCCTAACACAACAATAGTACCCAGGGTTTAGCGCAAGCCACAACAGAACAAGTAAAGAAGGCAAACACAGGCAATCTTTACACAAAACAGAAGTATAGGCGAGACAGAGCAAGAAAACCTGTCCTTGTCAGGTGGAAGGCCGAAGCTGAATGAGGTACAGGAAGTAGGCACTGGCTTTCTTTCTCTGGCGGAAGTAGGGTGGGCATCACATGATCGTCTTATTACTGCATTAGCCACAAAAAATTTGGCCTTTCAGAGCTAACTAACTGCCGTTGAATGCTACGGTCTGACATGGTATAGTATATGATGCCGAAACTGCTAGATTGTTCAGACGTCTGGAGTGGGTTCCCCCTTGATTCCTTAAGTATGCTACCACAATCGACTTGTTGGAGCATACTGCAACAGTCTTTTCCTTCAAGAGATGGGACCACTAGAGAAGTGCTAACAAGACTGCTCACGTCTCCAAAAGATTTATGTGGTCTGAATCCCAAGTTTCCCCAGAACCACTACAGTCATGGAAGTCTGGGAAGAGATGGGTTTCCCACCCGGTTTGGCTTGCATCTGCACAAATTGTGTAAGTTGAAGGAGAGATCTGTATAGGAACACCTGCTCCAGACTCAGCCATGGCTGACGGGCCCTGAGGAAAATGGGCCCAAGGGAAAGGGGAATTGTCCCAATTTGACGTCAACTGGGTCCAGACCTCACTCAGTGCCCACTGCAGAGGATGAAGGTGAAAACAGCCCAGAGGAATCAGATCTGAGTCCTTGTGTTTCTGAAGGAGATCGTCCAGATAGTTGATGACATGGAGTTGGTCCTGAGTTGAACGATCTCCATGACAGCATCCATGACCCTCATGAACACCCATGGGCTGAGAGTTAGGCCAAAGAGAAGAGCCCTGAAAGCATACACCTTGCCCAGGACGGCAAACTGGAGAAATTTCTGGGACGAAGGGTGAATGGGAATTTGGCAGTATGCGCCCAAAAGGTCCAGACAGACTGCCTAGTCTCCTGGAAGAACTGCCGCCTGTAACTTCCTAACAGTCTCCATGGTGAACTTTGGGGGAGAAGTGAATAAATCGAGTCTGCCCAGGTCTATGATTGGCCGCCATTTTCTGTTTTTTCTTCCGAACCAGAAAAAGAATGGATAAAAATCCTGGAGGACATCGAGGTGGAACCTCCACTATAGTTCCCTTCTAAATAAGCGTCTGTACCTCTGCTGGTAAGGCTTTGGCCTAAGATGGATCAGAAGGAACCTTTGTCCAAATGGGGGTGGTTGATAATGGAGAGGGAAAAGAAAAGGAAAAGCTTTGTGGTGCTTAAAAGCTGTTCTGCTTGGGTCTTGGTCTTGCACTCTATTAGAAATGATCCATTTTTAAGTGTTTTGATTGACCGAGGGTCACCAGGAATACCTTGGAAACCTTTCTGGATTGCAAAAGGACTTAAAGTTGAAATCAGTTTCTCCTGTTCCATTCTTTCGACCACCAGCCATGAAGCCCAGAATCCTGTTCTTTTAATTGTTTGTGTGTCCGAATCATTGTCGAGATCTGAGTCTTTGATCATTGTTGTTTTTACCTTCATTTTTTTATGTTCTTTTTGTTGTTGTGAAGAACCCATTTTTGATGTGTTTATTTCATCTCTGCCTTACCCACCCACCATGGAGTCCAGCTACAGGGCAAGGGTCAAGAAACCACTGTCTTGACCCGTTCCATGCTTCTGGAGGGAATACACAAAACAGAAGCCCACCAACCCTATCACCCCTGATCATGCTCAACTCCTGGGCACAGAAAGCTGAGAACTACAGGGGTTTCCTTGGCCAGCCACAGAACTGCATGTCTTGACCCAGCCTACGCAGGGGTAACCGATTGGTACACCTGGGCCAGAGGGTACCTCCTGTCTAGAAGAGGTCCAAGCTAAAGAGATGTGTTGAGAGCACCTGCCCTCTCAGTCACCAGATCTCATTCCCTTCCATCATGGGCCGCACCGCACATCAATTACGGCAGACCACAGAGAAAAAAGAATGTGGAAAAGAAGACTTGAAGGGGAGACAAAGAGAGAAAAGATCCACTGAGAAAGGCAGAAGATAGAACAATAGAACAGGAAAGGACAGATAATGATTTGCAAGAGCCCTCACCCTTAATCTGTCTGACATAGGAGATCCTACCAGGAGCATCAACTCCTACCACACTGTACTTAGGCCAGTCTGCAACGTGACTGTACAGAAGTAGAAGAGTTAACAAAAACTAGCCTTCCATTCAAGTATTCATGCCCTGTCAGCAGAGTCTAAGGGATCACTGGACCGTGCACACCCTCCAACCATGGCAAGTTCACATATGTATTTAGTGTGTGTGTGCGTGTGTGTGTGTGTGTGCATTCTGCACATGTGCATATGCATATGTATATCAGCATGCCTACCCCCAAATTTGCTTTCAGGGACAATACAGACAGAAATCAGGACAAGTCCGTAAAATCAGGGACAGAACAGCGTCAAGATAGAAACATTGACTGCCGCCAGATTTCACTGAGAAATCACACACACACATCTTGCAAAAGGCAAACGAACTCCCTTCCTCCCTTGTTGTAGACAAGGCCTCTTTTCCGAGAATTCTTTTTTGAAGACACAACCTCACTTCATGGTTGTTTTCTCCTTCTTTTCACTCCTTTCTGACCCATCTGAAGAGTCAGAATCTGACTCTGTGTCCACATCATGTCTCCTCTTCGACGGCATGTTCTGACTTGAAAATGAAATTGGAAATGAAATGAGCAGGGAACAGTAAACAATAAACAGTAAACAAGTGGGGTAGTCTTTGCTCCCATAAGGAAACCTGTGTTAGGTTTCCTTATGGGAGCATAGACTACCCCACTTGTGTGTGTGTAACCTCTGTGTTAGGTTTCCTTATGGGAGCAAAGACTACCCCACTTGTTTACTGTTTATTGAAAATGAAAGCGAAGTTTTTGGCTTTTTTTTTCGCGCGCATGCGTATTACATCTTCTCACTCTAGCAGACGATATTCTTGGCTCAGTTCTGAGCAGCACAATAAGAAAGGCTTTTTAACTTCCGATTTTTTTTTCCCAGAACGCCCGATTTTTTTTTTTCCAGGACACGTGTTGCAAATCCGGGATTTCTGGGACAGTGGCTTCTAAAATCAACTTTCCGGGACAAACCCTGGATCGTCAGGGACGGTAGGCATGCCTGGTATATGTCTGATTGCATTCTGGGTGTGTACACCAACTGACAACACTGTCTTTCCTTACAGCCCTGACTGGGATGTTACCTCAGATAGGTCTGAGATGAGGGTGACGAGGGTTTCGTTGGCTGGAATGTGAACAGTTCGAATCTCCTTCAATGTGCTGATGCTCTCCCCAGCACTCACCACCACCCAGTGAAGGAGTGTAGCTGGAGTCGGTGGGATCAATGCGCATACATAATCGATTGACCACCATGTCGGGCTGCATCTCTAAGCGAATCCAGTGCTGAAAAAAAAGAAAGGATGCTGGTTATGAGAGAGCTGAAGCACATTTCTACCATTACTGGATGGCACCCACCCACCATTTACAAACAACAAAAGGAACACATATACATACTAGGGAGAAGAGAGGGAAAGAGGCTACCGTTACATTCACACTGAAGTTTCACTAAACTGAACCATTAACTTTTTCAAAAACCTCTGAAGACAGAAAGAAGGGCTGAAAGATGCACAGGGTACGGGTGATCAGGTAGCAGGACTTGTACTACTGGTATCAATTCTTTAACCCTCTTGCATTCGTTTCGCCTGTATCCGGCTGCTGTGTTCGTCTCCACTGCTCTTCGTTCCAGACGCAACCGGCCGTACGTGCCGCGCGTTACTTTCCCTCACACACTGCGACCTTGTTTTAAGTCAAGGCTGGCCAAAATAAACGTGCATCCCTGAGAGGTGTCCAATGAAATCTTAGCAGTAGTATGGGGTGTGGGAAACGATTCATTCACAAAGACTAGGGTCGTGAACTGACCGCATTCCATTGCTGCAGACGGCATCACCTTGTTTCTGAAAATGGCGTCTGCTAGCGCTTCTACTGATGGCGATTTTTTTGATTATATGAAGAGGAGTTGGATGAAATACTACAAGAAGTTGAGAGATATGAAAGAGAGGAATTAAATGAAAGTGATGTGGATGTGGGAGAGGAAAGAAGAGGGAGAAGAAGGCGAAGAAAGTGATGATGATGATGCGCCTTAGTCTGCGTTTGTGACCACGTGGCGACCAGCGACTTCCGTACCCGTGGTTCAGCTTTTTGAGGAGGAGACTGGGCCAAATCATGATTTGCCAGACACAGCTACACCTCTGGGTTATTTTTTTCTGTTCCTACAGCTGCTGACCAGACGAACCTGTACGCCAGGCAACAGATGGCAAAGCAGGGACAACCTGACCCACTTTGGCAGGATATGACACCTGCGGAGATGCATGCATACCAAGCTGTGCTCGTCATGATGGGAATCAAACGTCTGTCAAGACTCTAGTGCTACTGGTCGAATGATCTTTGGTTTAGCGAGCCATGGATTAGTGTGGGTGTGATGTCGAAAAAACACAGTTTCTGCCATGCGGCAAATACGGTAGAAACCATGGATCAAGAGTAGTGTTTACCATATTGGCGACATGTGACAGTGGTGACACTTACCTTCCTGCTATGTGTGACCAGACACCACATTAGAGTATAAATAATGGAGTTTACTTCTTTCTGTGACTGTGTATATTCCGGTGATAAAAATCGTCAAGTAGTGACAAACACACCTTTTAGGATAAAAAACAAAAACCGTAAAGTTATCTGGCTGCATGTTTGAGTATGTGACAATCATGCGACACTTTGTGACACCCCAAACTGGATTTACTGAACTAGACTGCTGTTTACAAGTTGAGGTAGGCCACCCTTTGAGCTAACAAATGCATGCCGACAATGTAACTGTCTGTTTGGTGTATCATAGTAACAACCTCAACGTTTGATGTCCCATTGTTTTTGTGACAAACAGGGCGACAATGACACCAACATGCATCCCAAACATGTGACATCTCTGCATTATGAAATATGATGTATTAGAATTTTGCATACTAAATTTGACAGCATTGCAGTGGAAACTTTGTCCACTACAGCCTTTCAAAGGCAGGAGGTGTTTTCGGTTAATTTCTCTCAAAACAATACGAATACTAGGCGCAGTTCTAGGCTGAAAAATGCAAATGCAAGAGGGTTAAAGCAAAGATGTGAATGTATATCTGTATCTGTATAATATTCATACAGTTCCCTCCTTGCAGTTTTGAACAGAAGATCAGTTTCTGTTCTTGCTGGAGCATGAATCAATGTAAGGAATATAAGGAAAGACACAGCATGTCTGCAACGTCTGATGTGTTTCCCATGTCCGTCTGATGTGTTTCCAATGTCTGCCTCATGTGTCTGCTATGTCTGTCTGTTGTGTCTGTCATATGGGTCATTCTCTGGAAACATATACCATTTCTGTGACCTATCAAGTAAAAATGAAGATGATTTTTCTGATGAAAAAAGCACCGTGTAAAAGAGATATACATATCCAGTATACTCTATCATGAAAATAAAAACAGTCCAAACACTGGTCTTTGTGAAATTAATGATAAAGTAACGCGGCTCAGCATTGCCTCGCGTGTATCAAGGACACTATTTGATGTAATTGTTAATCAATTAATCAAAGATTTCTGCTGCATTTTTTTTTTTTTTTTTTTTTTTTTTAGTATTTTTAGCTTAAAATGTACTGATGCAACCAATGTACAGAAATTGGTGTCATATTTTCATTTTTAAGCATTGTTACTGTGTACTTCATTTTGGACGTTTGGAGATGACTGAAACTGTTCTTAATTTGTTTTCACACAGGATGACAGTGCTAGTAAATACTGTTTGTATGTGATCAGTAGCTTTTATTGCAAGGTTTAAAATGAAGGGATATCAAATCATTCCAACTACTATTGTATTTTGAATATTACAGTTACTAAATTATGGTCTCGCATGTAACATGGACATCATCCCGCATGTATCAAGGACACCATCATTCATCCAAGCAATACTTTAAGAAAAAAAACGCCACAGCAATACAGTGTCAACAGTGCTTTATTTTCTCCATGTTTCCAGCAGTTCTTCAAATCCACTAAACCCTTCGACTTGGTTTAGTAGTAGATCTTTCGTCTTCCAGGATCTGTGCTTCTGATGACACCTGAGGAGAAAGGGGGGAAAAAAGGCCAACTGTTAGATTTGCTGAGCAATTAGCTTTTTTCTGTCTTTTTTTGATATGTTAATGTTATTAATACTGTATGTATTACCTACAAAACATGTATTTTATCTCTATATATCATATATAATTGGATAGTTCTCTTGAAGAACCAACAAATCCCATTAAAGTTTGAATTTTTATTGAACATTTATACCAAAAAGAGAATGTGAAGTCTAAAAATGAAAGTGATGGGTACCTACATGACCAAATGCAAAAAAAGCTATAAGATACCTTTACAATACATTTAGGAAAAACATTGTCATGTAATTATCAATATAGTTATCAATATTATGTTTATGTACAAAGCTGAGTCTTGATAGACAAGATCCCATTTTTATTTAAACATTACTGATTTGCAGAAAATAAGATTAGTAAAAACTACATGCATTTCAAATCATATTAGTAAAATTTTATGCCAAACACTTTTTTTTTTTTCAACTAGAATTCTTTATACAGTAAACAAGTGGGGTAGTTTTTTGCTCCCATAAGGAAACCTAACACAGAGTAACTTTTATTCAGACTGGCACAGCCTTTTAAACTTGAATAAAGTCAGACAAATAAAAAGATGAACATCTCTAATAGTGGGGGAAACAAGCATAGGCCACAACTAAATTGTCTTCATAGTAATGACTTGGCAAAACTTTGGACTTAAGGAGGTGGTGGGGGGGGGTGGGGCAGGAGGTTGATGTAGAAACTGGGAACATGAAGTTAAGAAAATATATTACAGATATGAAAACTCTTCACTAGCTGCATAAGGGAACCATCGCAATCCCTTTTGAAAGCAGATATATTTGTATTGCCTGCTCCGAGGCCTTTCGTCCGCTGGGTCTGAACTCATCAGGGAGACACGGCTGGTTGTATCTGTGCTCCTGGTGTCAAATAGAGACACACCACAGTCCATAATACCGTGGTGTTCTCACCACCAAGGGTGCAAAAAGAATCCAATAGCACCCCAAAAGCAGCCAGTGAAGGGTAGTAAATGAAACCAAACGAAAGTGTGGGGAGGAAAAAAATGTTGCTGAAAAACTAAAGATATTATGCAAACAGTATATAAAATGTAGGGGGACAATCTTTGAGCCTACGCTTGAGGATCCAACCAAGGATGCAAGGGGAGATCAAAAGACAAACATAAAGACAGACAGAAACAAATACAAATAACCTTGATTTAATCAAAACGAATTAGAATTCTTTATGCGAACACTAAAAAGATCATTCATATCATCTAAGTCTTTGAAAGAATTAAGACAATCTCATGTGTAACGGAGACACCAACTTAGAAACACTTTCACATCATTTCTGAACAATCATGCAGAATAAAATCATCTTTTATGCAATTTTTTTTTAATGGAAACACCGCTAGACGCTTAATATAAACATAAATCATTATTTAGAGTACTTTTGTTTTTAAAGTATGACACCGATCATCACGCAATCATGACTCTTCATGAACGCATCGATGACGTTGTCCAGAAAGGTGTCTTAAATACGCACACTGCCCATTTTGCATATTTTCTTCAAATCTATATGAATCAAAGCAACATTAGGGCGAACATCTGAAGACTTTTTTCTAAGACATTACTATGTAAGAGCTACAAACAGTTGTTGTATGGTAAACATGAATAAAATCGAACATAAATGGTAAAAATGCAGAACAAAAATGTGATGCTGTGTTGAAAAGCGTTCCATACTTGCATGTTTCAGGCACACATTTAGCTGGGTGCCAGCAACAATATCTGTGCCAAATCTATACAAACTGGGTCAATTAATACATGCAAAACAATACCAACTTATTAAAACTATGGTAAACAAGTGCAAAATAAAGAAACTCACCTTCAGATCTTTGGAGTGGCACTGAATAATGGCATCGATCAAGAACAAAAAGATGGTGAATCGTCGACACCACACAAACTTTTTCACATTCACGCGCCGTCCTCGTTAGAATGGGGTCACAAGTTGGAACACTGTACGCATTCAACCATCCGCAATCACATTTTTGCTCCTTAACCCACTGCCTACCGCACTGACCGAGATTTCCTCTTTCTGAATACTGGATCAACAGCTGAATACTAGGTCAACGACTTTCACTTTCACCATCGCATATCCTAGAATGCAATTGCCATAGAAGTGTCTTCCAGTACGGAAGCTTCTGGATGCCATTTTGTTTTTTGTTGCAGGAGTTTTGGATGAGTAGTTTTGCTGCCGTGAATGTTCAAAGTTTGGCTTTTTTTTTTTTTTCGCACACATTTTCTGAGAAATGGCGGATCAAGTAGCTATGCAACTTGTAGAATTTATTTTCAGATGTGATAGGGATGAAGGGAACATATCTGCGGGCTACACTCTTAAAGAAGATTTGAAGCGAGATGATTCGGACGCTGATCTTGACCTAGTTATAAAGGTGCTGAATGATCTTGAGGCCGGAATCAATAATGATTTGGGTGATAATAATGACGATGTCAAATTGCCCATTGCTGCCCCCCCCCCCCCCCCCCCCCCCCCCCCAAGGAAAATTAAAAAAAAAACAAAAGCAGCCAGAGATTCTTTAATTGTTGACTGCAAGAATTTGATGCCCCCCCCCCCCCCCTCAGTTTTGCGCATTTTGACAGCCAAGAAACCAGGTAAGTCAGTGGGTGTGTCCCATGATTTGCGTGTGGGAGCATCACCTTTACCCTTTTGATTTTCAGAGGAATTTCGGCAGACTTTTAGCGAGAAACAAATTTACTTGCAGAACAAAAGCAAGCAGAAAAGGATGAACATAAACTCTGGCCTAAATAAAGAAAACTGCCTCGTTTTATCGAAAAGTAAAGAAGAGATGGACAAGAGGTACATCATCACCACAGTATGTATGTTGGGGTGGGGGTGGGGGGGGGGGCGATTGCTCAGTGCACTTGTGCAAAAGCACCTTTTTGCTGAATTCCATCACAATGTAAAGTCCAGTATACAATAATCGTTTCTTGTCATTTTTTCCCCCCTCAGCAGTTAGAAGACAAATCTCCTTGTATGTGATGTCTTCAGTTTAACAAAATTGTTTTTTTTTTTTTTTTTTTTTTTTTCGCCTTCACAACAAAAGTTGATTATTTAGTGTGCAGACCAAGTAGAATGACTTTATTTTTGTTCCTGAAGGTTTAAGTACTTTGTTTAGACTTGGAAAATCACCATGTGCTCCTAATCCCGACATTCTGTGGGTACAGTGAATTTTGGGAAAATTGTTTTATCACCGAGAACACTGAAGTAGAGTTAGTCTGTTCGATTTTTTTCCCTTCATGTACCATTTCACTATATATGGGGAAAAAATGGATGTTTTTGAATTTTTATCATTACTTTCATTGAAAAGATGAGTTAAAGTTAAAGAGGTTTCTTTATGGCAAGTGTGTATGTGTTGTGGAGTTATCTCACTTGGCATGGTATTCTCATAGTTATGTAGCACAAAGTTATGCGGTAGGCAGGAGTTAAACTGGTTCTTGCATTAAATTAGTCCCTGATACAAGTATTTGCAGATCTTGTACGCATTGCAAAACATGGACACCATGTCATCGATCGGTAAATGATGCATTTTTGTGTAAGTACCAGATAAATGTCAATACACAAACAAGCGAATACTGGCTGCAAAAGAATTAAACTCTCTAATCCGTGTTGGTTTGGTGGCTAAATACATTTGCATGTATCGCTCCGTGCATCGGTTTTCGCCGAGCATGGACGAACACCATGCAATACGCTTAAGACTCATTCATATTTTGGCTGTTTTCTCCTAAATGGTGATGAGTGCCTGATACCTTTTCTATTGCAAAATGCACCAGGTTTTTACTCATTAACATATTTATACTGTGTTGCTCTCCCACTGGCCAGATTCACCTTTACCAGCCGTGTCAGCCAATAGTGGCTGATGGGATTTCCTTCCCTTGTGCCGCGTCAGCCAAGCTGGCTGATGAACAGACAGTACATTCTGCTGTGTCATCCACTATCGGCTGACGGGAACATAAAAAATTCCTGCACTTTCCATAAAATGATCCAAGGGGAAATAAGCTCTGTATCTTGTCTTGGGGATGTCATAGCGAGTTGTAGACCTTACTTTCAGTGCTCTGTCATGAACTTGGCTGACCCTAGCAGCTTTGAAACAAAGGAACTGGTGGCACTGGGCTTTCCCTGCTAAGCGCGCACGGCACGCATTTCCTATGCCAGAAAAAATGCCGGTCAGGTGAAGGGGTGGTAGCAATTTCTCGCTCAATGAAGTGCTTGAAATCATATTACAAAGTGGATCTGTTGATGAGGGGAGTGATAGAGAGATAGAAAACTATGGAAGAGAAGAGGAAAGTGAATTGTTTGAAGAAGCAGCTATCCCTTCATCTTCTGATTTGGTGTTGTAAAAGAATGGAATAGAATGTGAACAAAGGATTTTTTTTTTTTTTTTTTTTTTTTTACTTGGCAGACATGTTTTTCAACCCACAGTCGTGTACACACATTGAAAGTAAATGATTTGAAATTATTATGTTCGATTAGTTGAGTGTTTGATCTTTCCTATGACACCTAACACAACTCTGTCAGCTGTTGTCTAGCTACTGTAAAAATAAATTAAAAAGTGGCCAAATATGCGCATTGGCAGGGACTGAGTCTATGCACGGGCAGGCGGTAGCAAGCAAGGAATTGTGCTATCTGTGCTGCTCTCGGCTAGATAGTATTATGTTATTTGTGAGATCACATTTTTCCATGTGACAAAATGGCTGCTTATATGACACCCCAAATTTGACTCAAACATGATTGAAAAAAAAAACAAACTAGGATAGATAAAAAGCCAACACTGCTTCTGCAGATTACACAATGAAGTTTGCTAACCAGAATGCGTTTGGTCCAATTTAAATATTGTTTACTTAAATTTGTACGAGGCCTTAAATCGCGACCCCCTCATGGTATACGTTTTGAGAGAATGCCCCGTATATGTCTGATTTGTGTGCCATATATGTCTAATGCGTTAGCTGTGTCTGACGTGTTAGCTGTATCAGATGTGTTTGCCATTTCTGATATGTTTGCTGTGTCTGTCTGATATGTTTACTATGTCTGTCTGATGGGTTTGCCATGTCTGTCTGATGTGTTTGCTGTGTCTGTCTGATGTGCTTGCAGTGTCTGTCTGATGTGTTTGCTGTGTCTGTCCGATGTTTTTGCTGTGTCTGTCTGATGTGTTTTTTGCGGTGTCTGATGTGTTTACTGTGTCTATCTGATGTGCTTGCATGTCTGTGTGACGTGTTTTTGCAGCGTCTGTCTGATGTGTTTGCAGTGTCTGTCTGATGTGTTTGCTGTGTCTGTGTGATGTTTGCATGTCTGTATGATGTGTTTGCTGTCTGTGTGATGTTTGCCATGTCTATCTGATGTGTTTCCTATGTCTGTCTGATGTGTTTGCTGTGTCTGCCTGATGTGTTTGCCATGTCTGTCGCATGTGTCTGCAGAGTCTGCCAGATGCATTTCCCCATGTCTGTATGGTGTGTTTGCCATGTCTCTTCACAAGGATTTGGGAGGATGAGGATGTTCCACTCGACTGGAAGGAGGGACACCTGGTGAAACTGCCCAAGAAAGGAAACCTTGGCAAGTGTGAGAACTAGAGAGGGATTATGCTCTTTTCAATCCCAGGAAAGATCTTCAATTGAATCTTGCTAGAGAGGATGGAAGAGACAGCTGATATATACTCCTTTGCAAACAACAAGCAGGATTTCGACCGAACTGATGGTGTGCCGACCAGATTGCGATCCTGAGGATCATTCTCGAACAATCTCAGGAATGGAACTCACCACTGTACTGCACCTTCATCAACTATGAGAAGGCTTTTGTCAGTGTTCACAGGAACACCCAATGACAACTCATGAGACACCATGGAATACCAACAAAGTTTGTCAACATCATCTAGAACTCCTATGAAGGAATGAGCTGCAAGGTCATACACGAAGAAGACAGCTCACAAGGAGCTTCCCCGTCAAAACAGGAGTGAGGCAAGGATGTCTGTCTGCTTTCACCTTTCCTGTTTCTGCTCGTGGTAGATTGGATCATGAGGACAACGACGCCAGGAGGAATGGTATCCAGTGGACCATGACTGGACAGCTAGACGACCTGTACTTTGCCGACCATCTGGTGCTCCTGTCCCACACCCATCAGCAAATGCAAGAGAAGACATCAGACTTGGCAGAAGTTTCAGCACAGGTTGGGCTGAAGGTGAACTGAGGGGAACAGAGGTTTTGTCAAAGCAAGAATTAGCAAGGCCAGAAAGCTTTTCGTCAATCAAAGCACATCTGGACCTCCAGGCTTGTCGGCAGATGAACCAAGATAGGACTTTTCGACTCTAATGTCAAGTCAGTACTCACATATGGTGCTGAGACATGGAGAACAACAAAGACCATCTCCAAGAAAATACAGACATTCATTAATGGCTTCCTCCGACAGATACTTCAGATCCACTGGCCAGACACTATCAGGAATGTGGAACCGTGGGAGCGGACACATCAACTCCCTGCAGAGAAAGAGGTGAAAATGAAGAAATGGCGTTAGGCCACACATGGAGGAAGCCCATCGATGACATTATGCGACATACTCTGAGGTGGAACCCACAAGGACAGAGGTGAAGAGGAAGATCTAGGAATTCATGGAGGCGAGACTTGGATGCAGAGAGGAAGAGAGCGGGATACACCTGGAGAGAATTGGAAAGGGCAGCCCAGGACAGGGCACGCTGGCAGATTGTTGTTGATGGCCTTTGCTCCAGTGGGAGCTGATGGCTTGAACGAATAATGTTATCAATTACATTTAAATATGTCAAAAAGGGATTATTCAATTCCATTTTTATCCTTAACAGAGGAAAAGGAGAAAACTGAGCTAGTTTTAATACGGCGCAATGCTGTAACATGGTTACCCAATTAAAAATTAATTTAAAAGAGAGGAAAGGAAATAACGAAATGAAAATAATTTTTAAAAATTCCTACGAATATATATGTTTGCTATATCGTAAGTTTGAAGAATGTCACATGAGCCATTTACTCTCGGGAAAAAAAAAAAAATCTTCTTCAGAACTTTCTCCGAATTGTTGTTCATCATACCTGGAACTTCATCCCAGTCGAAATCTAGGTCACTCTAAGCTTCATTACCCAGCACTTTCACTAAGTCTTATGCCGTAAATCCTACAAAACACAGTATCTCCATCACTAAATCTCATTATAGAACAGCAGAACTCAAGGTTAGCCACGGTGAAAAACGGCATTTCGACCTCAAAACTTAAAAAATTCGTAACTCGAGAACCACGGCACGTATCGACTCGCGGTTTTTTTGCAAACGGAAGTAAATGGCTACAGGAAGAAGGAAGTCACGTTCTCGCGAGACTTCCTTTTCTATGAGAAACATGGCGGCGCCCATTGTTGCCACGTGTTTTACCGGGCGCTGGCGGGCGCTCAGCGTTTTTGGCACATGTGCCAGTTGTCCACCACTGTCCCACTGGCCACTCCCCGCTGCACCGGCTTGGTCTGCTTGCCAGGTTTGCCTGCAAAAGTCGGCTCACTCCCTGCGGGCAGGAGTTATCAGTAACATCACCAGGTTGGATAATGAAAAATGTACATTTGTATAAACGGCTTTACATGCTAACAAAGTTCTTAGCGTGCACACACACACACACACACACACACACACACATCACATAAATATACATACACACACAAGATGAAATAATGATCAGTCAGTATAATGTTGCTTATAATGCAGCCGCTGCAAAAGGGGCCATATCAGGGCTGTCACTGCATTGAAGTCAACTCTAAAGTCATGTTAACACAAACAAACCATCCACACAACTCCTTAAAATACACCTTCTAAAAACATGCCTGAAATGTCATTAAAATCTTTCTTCTGTATATCTTAGATCAGATGAAAATGTTGATCTCTATCGGAAATTCAAAATGGGTAGTTTTTATCATACTCCCTATTTGGCTAGTATACTTACCATGTCAGACCATAGTTAGTCAACGGCAGTTAGTCAGCTCTGAAAGGCCGAATTTTTTGTGGCTAATGCAGTCATAGACAGTCACATGATGCCCACCCTACTTCCGCAAAGAAAGCCGTGTGTCTGCTTCCTGTTCCTCATTCAGCGAGGCCTGCGCGCAAGGTAACCCCAAGAACCTTGGCGCTAGAGGGGAAGGTAGGGCAGGCATTAGAGTCTGACATGGTAAGTATACTAGCCAAAAAGGGAGTATAATACAAACTCCCCATTTTAGCATCATATACTATACCATTTCAGACCATAGCAGAATTTAAAGGAATCAGAGGAAGGTCGAGTGCCCTAGTGGTTCTTGGGGTTAACTGATATAGCTGCATTAGCTGCCACAAAGGAGACCCCCTGTAGAACCATCAGCCCTGGACATGCGGATATCCCTTAAATAAAAGTTTATAAAGGGATTTTCTGAACATCAGTAGGCTGCCTCCAGTAGATGGCGCAGGTGGACAGAGTGCTGGAACGCTGCGGAAGTGGCCAGCGCTCTGACCTAATGGGCCCGGGGAGATAGGACGGGGAGATGCTAGTACGCATGGGCGTAGGTAGATCTCACCATCTAGGAGAGGCATCTAGAGATAGTGCCAGGCAAGATGTCTTCCTTATTATTGGGGCTGATAGAAATAAGGAGACGTCTAGGGAGGAGCGCCTGGGGCGCGAGAGTTCTCAGTAGTGTCTCAGACACTTAGAAGGGCACAGGACCATGTCTCCACCGATCTTCTCCCCTCCAGGATATCCGGCAGTAAGCGGATGATAAGGGAGGGCGAGGAGTACCCGGTTCCTGATTCTTAGCTAAGAATTAGGGAGAAGCGTTCGAGAGACAGAACCGTCCCTTGGGAGGCAATGTCTCTGGGGTCCCCACTGACGGCATGAATCTCGCTTCGCTTTCTGGCCGAAGCCAGGGCGAGGAAAAAAGTGTTCTTCAGGGGAAGGAGATCCCAAGGGCATGTGCCTAGGGGACCGGGGCTCATGTAGAGTCACCCCCCCTAGAGATCTATCTGAGAAGGAAGTCATTCCCAAGGGTCTGCTGAGTTGGCGAATAGAGGGTCAGATAGCTGACCTGTAGCCCCGTATGGAGCTAGCAGAGAGCATAAGAGAGGAGGATAGATGAGATAGAAGTTGCCTATCTGGAGATTTGAAAGAGTGATCATGGGGAACAGAGTTGCCTGATCACAGGAGACCCATCTCTCCCATCAGTAATAGTAGGTCCTGCGATGTCCCCGCCCCAGCAAGTATACTTAGGACGGACTGGGATCTGTCCGCCTGGGAGGTAGAGGCAGGTGCTCGCAGTTGGGCTGGCACTGAAGCCAGGCGTGAAAGCTGAGCAGCTGGAGGGGAGTGAGGGCGACCTGAGCAGGGTCGCCTGAGCATGTCCCACCGAGTGTTCAACTGGAGGGGGGGAACATGGGTGAGGGACTTGAATTCCGGAAACCATGACCGGGTCGGCCACCATGGGATATGAGGATGAGCCTGGGTCTTTCCAGCCTCACCTTCCTGATCACCTTGTGGAGGATTGGGAAGGGAGGGAAGGCGTATGCTATGAGGCCCGACCAGGGAAGGAGAGAGTGTCGATTGCATACGCTTGGGGATCGGGGACAGGAGAGACATACCCTGGCGGACGATGGTTGAATCGGGTGGTAAAGGTCAACCATGGGCTGAACCAATGTTCCCACGCCAAGGTTAGGGCTAGCCTGCTGAGGGTCTATTCCCACATGAAGGAGGGACCTGGACTGGCTGAGGGAGTCTGCCAGGATATTGTGGGTCCCCGGTATGTGTCTCGGAGGGTGATTCCACATGCGTGACCCCCAGCAGAGGAGAGCCTCTGTCCAGAGGGAGAGGCTAATGGAGCGAGCACCCCCCCCCCCCCCCCCCCTTTTTTTTTTGACATAGCAAGACACCTAAGTGCTGTCCTTGAGCAGGAGAACAAGTCGGTGCGAGACCTGGGGTTGGAAGCGGAGGAGGGCAAGCCTGACCGTTACCAATTCCAGGACGTTGATGTGGAGATGGGCAGTATGTGTGTCCCACACTCCTGACGCCTGACTGTTCTCCAAGTGGGCACCCATGCCCAAGTTGGAGAAGTCTGTGTAGAGCTCCATGGGCTGGGTTGGGAGGGAGATGGGAATCCCAGGGTTAGTGAGGAGGGGTTGAGCCACTCTACCGTAGCCAGAAAGAGTGAATGTCTTCTGGCTTTGAATATTCATTTCCTGGAGAGCTACTGCTTGAGGATTAAGAATGTGGCACAGGAGCTGTAGCTCCTCAAAATCAGTCTAAACCACTGATACTCTAAGTGACTAGTGTACTATCCATGGTGCAGACGACAAACAGGAGAGAAATCAGTTCATCTCTAAGTCATCGTCTACATCTGAAGGAATCTTAAATAAATGTCAGCAAACCGCCCAGAGAAACGTGGACAAACGAGTCACAAGACAAACCACAACGCGTTTCGACCTCTTAGGTCTTCTTCAGGTGCAACAAACATGAAACAATAACGAAAATGCACTTAGCTTTGATCGCTTCTGTGTTTCAGCGCAAGAAAGAAGGCGTTGAATGAAAACGAGGCCTCGTTTCATGTTTGTTGCACCTGAAGAAGACCTAAGAGGTCGAAACGCGTTGTGGTTTGTCTTGTGACTAGTTTGTCTACGTTTCTCTGGGCGGTTCGCTGACATTTATTTAAGATTTGTTTAGATTTCCGCCTGCAGTCGTTTCACTTTGCAACTACATCTGAAGGAGCAAATTTATTTTGAAGTGGGACAGGTTTGTTTGGTTCTCCAGACCCCCTGGAAGACTTGCCCTCAGGTAGAGACGGTCTGGGTTCAGAAGACGGTAGAGGTCGATTTTTCATCTCCACCATCTTTACACTTTCATGGGCTACCTTGCCCTCAATGACACTGTTCTTGACAGGTCAAGGCAGGAGTGCTTTTTTTTTTTCAATTATTCTGCCCAGAAGCAGACACTGTGCAGACTGAAAAGTGGTCGATTTAACACACGCCCGCCAGGGGCATCTGCTTGGATTGGGAGTGGTGAATTTGCATCCACCTAGGCCAAACACTTCATCTTGCACTACTATTGAAAAATAGAAAACATCAGTTTGACAAGAAACAGTGAGTAAATACTCTCTTCACAGCTGAAGCATAGGAAGAAATGGAAGTGGACAACTGCCAAAGACCTGTTTCCTAGCTTCGAAAAATGAAATTTTATTTTTCAATTTCAACTTTTTGAATAATTATTTTTTCCTGCAGCTAAACTGGACAGCCGAGTAAAGGAGGGGCGATCGCCATTGCAGTTTACACGATTGGCCTGATCTTTACTAGGCCCATCATGGGTTGCTTTGCAGCAAACATCACACACCTTCTCCCCAGAACGATTTTCTACTGTGTCCAAATCTCTCACATTTAAAACAGTGCCCGGGAAAAGGAATCTATAGCTGAACATTGAGATACCCCACTTTGATGGCTTGTAATAGGACAGGGTTCATATAGCCTAAGAGTATCCCAAAATTCCCAAACTTTTCCCAAACTTTCAAAACTACTTTCTGGATTTTTCAAAGACCTTTAAACAGCCCTAAAACTGAAATTAAGTAGATAAAAGGGACACGTAAATAAGCACAAACACACACACACACACAACAGACAGACAGACAGATTACCTTTAAATAGTACAGTTCCTCATTATCACACCAATCTTCTGGCCTTATCACTGTCTTTTCACAATGACCCAAAGAAAATGTGGATTATTATATTCTTTTTTTCCAGCCACAATGCACTGCCATTGCTAGAAAAATGAATCGTTGGATTCCTGCCCTAGATGTCATTAGAGTTACAACTGTCAATTCCAAAGGCAGTCAATGTATTGTAGAGACCACAAGTTCATACAAAATTAAATGCAAAAAAACTGACACACACATATTTCAAACATGGGTAGCAGAATTTCTAGCTCTACTTTCCTCCAGTTTTTTCAGCAATGACTTTGTCTAACTCATTCACAGCCACAAGTTTTCCTTTGTTTTTTTTTTAATGGGCAAAAATGTAAACCTGAACGACGTAAGAAACAAGAAGGTTGAGGTATGGCTGGTGGGAGAGCGTTTGGATAGCCTGGCTAACTACTGAAACAAAAGGTTCACCAAAAATCATATTCCGTCTTCATCTCATTTTTCTTCCTGTGGCCAAAAGAATGTGTGACCTGTGATCCAGCGCAATGAACACTGTACTAGCTTACCGCCCTTAAGGCTGATGAGGGCTCCTTCACCCATCGATCCTATATCGATGTTTTTCTTCTACATGCTGCACAGTATGCAGACTGCTTGTTGCCAGCATTTTTCTGCAGCCATCGTTTATAACACGGACTTTTTAGCTAAAGCTCGCTGAAAACGCATTGGCCCGGTGTAACAGCCCGTTCTTACCCCCCTCTGGAACTTACCCCAGGGCAAGTCTGGGCTAGCCTGCTTTTACCCCCGGGGTCATTCTAGGACTAGCTAGAACTTACCCCCACTAGTTGGAAACTTACCCCCATGGGGGTAAGTTTGGGCTAGCCTGGATTTACCCCTCCCCCCTCCCCAAAGGGTCAGTCTAGGACTATTTGGAATCTTCCTCCACTCCATCCCACCCTTCAAACAAGACAGGTTAATTCTTTCACAAACCATATTCATGTTTTTCTTATTTTTCAAAGACTTTCCAGGGCCTGGAAAATAACATCTTTTTTCCCCCAAACCTTCCCAAACTTTCCCAAACGCTATGAACTCTGTAGGAGGAAGTAAAGAATGTCAGAAAGAGGGTGTTGGTGGGCACTCTCTCCATTCCCTTCTGGATTGTGAGAAGTGCCAGTTCCATTTTTCTTTCTGCCTCTGAGACACCTCTGAGATCAGGATTCTGATAACTCCTTTGGATGAGTTTAACTGTGAGGAGTTAGCCTAATCACCTTGTCCACCAGTTTTGTGGCACTTTGAAGCTGTTCCACTCAGCGCTTGGATTTGCATTTGATGAGGAACGATCCATTCTGAAGTCTTTTAACTGATTTAGGGTCGCCTGCAATGCCTTGAAAACCATTTTGAATGACAAAAGGATTGATGCCGATATGGGTTTCTCCTCTTCAGTTCCTTTCACCACTAACAAGGAAGCCCAGAACCCTGTTTCCTTTCTAGTTTCTAAGTCCGAGTTGCTGTTAATTTCCAATTTGCGGGACAGTCTCAATGAATTTGTTCTTGCGTGTGTTTTTCTTTAGAGAGGAATGGGGGAGGGGATTTTTAAAAAAAAAATTCATTCCTCCCTTTCCATCTGTCATAGAGTCCAACTAAGGGGCTAGGACCAAGAAGTCACTGTCTTGACTCCTTCCAGGCTCCAGGAGGGATATACAACGAACAATCCACTATTCAGTTAGCAATGTACCATCTATGAAGATGAACACAACCTAAGAACTGCTCTTGATGAAATGGTACTATCTTTGGATGATGCATAACATTTGGGGTTCTAAGAGTGGCAACTGGAACACCCCTTCCGCGCATGCTGTATCCGTTTTCAGGATGTACCATGAAGAAACACTAGTTTCAAGCTTGAAAAATAAGCTAAGTTTTATACTCTACATATCATTTGTCAGAATAGCCTCTCATTAGATGAAGTCAAGCACACAAGTCTTGGGAGTCTGTTCTCACCTGGTTCTGTGTAGCGCATGAAAGGATGGCGGTGAGACTTGACAGAGCGGAAACAGTTATCACAGATGTCGTAATCCTCGCAAACCTTGCACTTGTAGCGAGGCCCTGTGATAGGGTTCATGTTGCACGAATCACACCTAGACAATGAAAAAAAGTTTTTGTATAAAAAGTGTCATTTTGTACACATCTACTGATTAAAAGAGGTTTTCGTTATGAAAAGTGTTATTTGTGCATATGAAAAGTCATTTGTGCACTCATAGTGATTGACAAGGGTTTTCATTCTTAAACGTCATTTAATACACCCATACTGACTGAAAACATTTCTACGATAAAAAGCCTCATTTGGTACACCCCTACTGACTGACATTAGTTTTCATAATAAAAAGTGTCATTTGGTAGACCCCAACTGTTGTTATTGTTGTCATACCCTGGCTTAAAGCCTCCAGGGATCATCTAAACAACCGAAGTACTTGAACACTATGGTATAAATGCATCAGCTGGGGATGAGAACATTATGTAGACCCCAACTGATTGACAGAGGTTTCAATGATGAGCAGTGTCATCTGGCACATCCCTACTGATTGACAGAGGGTTTCATGATACAACAGAGGGTTTCATGATACAAACTGTCATCTGGAATACCTCTGTTGACTGCCAGAAATTTTCATGATGAAAAATATAATTTCTCTCCCGTCCCTCCCCCTAACCCACACCAAGTTCATTAACAGAGATTTTCAAGATGTAAACTAAACTACATTTCAGAACACCTCTGCTGATTGGGCAGATGAAAAGGTCTTTGGTATCATCTACTGACTGACAAGGGTTTCCATGATGAAAAAGGTCTCTTCTCTATTGACTGACAACAGTTTTCACCATGTAAAATGTTATTAAATACATCCTTACTGACTTACACATACTTTCATGATAGACAGTGTCAAATAGTACTGTACTGCACAACTGGATGACAGAGGTTTTCACAATGAAAACTATCATTTGGTATACATGGGTGAAACCTGGGAAAGTTGAAAATCCTGAAAAGTGGGGATCCAGGGGGCCGGGGCTCCCTGGTGGGGTCAAGGGCAGAGCCTCTTGTTGGGGATCAGGGGGCAAAACCCCCTGAAGCTGAAGCATTTTTACATTGTTAATAAAAATCATTGTCCAGCCATCGCCAAGACCATTTTTTAGAGACAGAAGCATCAATCAGCGACATGTCTTCATTCATAGCCACAAACGGCATCGTGCTCAAAGAAGAGAATGAAGTGCAGCAGATTCAGACTAGATCTAGGTTGACAGGATCGTTGCGACGTGAAGATGAATGAACACACGCTGTAGCTATCATGAAAGTGGCACAAATCAAAAGACAAGTTTTTGCAACAACTTGGACGGCGCATGCACGAGTTGTTTAAGAACGCAGCTTAACTGAAAACTACCCCAAAAAGAAAAATCAACTGCAACACATGCCGATGTCCGGATTTCCGGACAAATGGCCAGTACGAAATCTGGATTCCAGATTTTCCGGACGTGTGGTTTCACCCATTGGTATACCTCCACTGATGGACAGGTTTCCATGATGAAAAGTGTCATCTGTTACATACATATTAACTGACACTGATTTTCACACTATAAATGATTGACAGAGATTTTCACAAAATAAAGTGTCAGTAGGTAAACCCACAAATTGAAAGAGATTTTCATGTTGAAACGTACCATTTCTTACACAACTATTGGCTGATAGTAACTAACAGAGGTTTCCATTATAAAAGTGTCATTTGGTACACCCTACATTAACACCCACATTAACTGGCAAAATACCAAGTGCAAAACATGCCATTTGGTACAGCCATACTAACTAACTGAGGCTGGCACT